>VZTU01000978.1:6538-70983 GCA_013400835.1 Zapornia atra
TCCAGGCCTGGAGGTTGGTGGCCCTGCCTGTGGCAGGGGGGTTGGAGCTCTACGATCCATGGGGTCCCTTCCAACCCAGACCATTCTATGATTCTATGATTCTATGATTCCCGTTACAGACCTTGCTACGGAACTCACGGGCTTTCTCAGCAGTGGCAGTTCCTGTTAGAGCTCAGGGGACCACAGGGGTTTTACAGCACAGAGACGTGACGGTGACTTGCAATGCAGAGCCAAGTCCTGCTCCATTGGTATCAGCGATGAACCTCCTGAACCTGGGCTGGCCAAGACTTGGCGTACCAATGGCATCGCACGCTGCCCGTGCCTTTTGAAAGGTCATGCATGTGGAAGCCCAAGCCAGTGAGACTGGGAAAAAGCCAAGGCTTTCTGCTTCAGACATCTTCGGGTTCACTGGAAAGAATCCCAGAATCCCAAGGTTGGAAAAGACCTTTAAGGTCATCAAGTCCATCCGTTCCTGTCCTGTGCTAAACCATATCCCTAAGTACCTCATCTACCCTTTTTTTAAACATATCCAGGGAAGGTGACTCAACCCCCTCCCTGGGCAGCCTGTTCCAGCCCCTGACAACACTTTCAGTAAAAAATCTTTTTCTAGTATCTAATCTGACCCTGCCCTGGCACAGCTGAGTGCCATTTCTCCTTGTCCCATCTCCTGTCCCCTGGCTGAAGAGACCATCACCCACCTCTCTACAACCTCCCTTCAGGTAGTTGTAGGTGGTGATAAGGTCTCCCCTCAGCATCCTCTTCTCCAGACTAAACACCCCCAGCTCCCTCAGCTGCTCCTTGTAGGATTTTCCCTCCAGCCCCTTCACCAGCCTGGTTGTCCTTCTCTGGACTCGCTCCAGGACCTCAATGTCCTTCTTATGGTGAGGAGTCCAGAACTGGACACAGCACTCGAGGTGTGGCCTCACCAATGCCGAGTACAGGGGCACAATCACCTCCCCAGACCTACTGGCCACACTATTTCTGATACAAGCCAGAATATTTAAACCAAAACTTTGGCTAGACACTCTACATTCCTTTATGTGTTCTTCCTCTCCAAAAATGACTGCTCCAGGATATACTTTGAGAGGGTTTCATACTTGCATGGGGATTTATTGCTTTTAGTTTCTGAAGGGGGTTCTGAACCTGAATTACCAAGTGCTAGCGTGCATTTCTAACAGCAACAAGAATTCCAGCAAAATTTCTGAGGTCTGCCTGGCTGATTAAATCCAGCAAAGGATCCTGCTAAGCTCCTAGGCAGAGCCAGCCATATCAAAGACTTTTAAGACGACCAGAAATTCAGTTCTGAAGATTTCTTTTTTATTATTGTGTTGAAATTTTATCAAGCAGAAAAGGCATATACATATAAACATCATATGCATGTGCAAGTCAGGAGTTAAGTTCCTGATCTATTAATTTCACATGGTGAGGAAGATAGCATTTCTCCTGACAACTTGATTAAATCTGTAGAAAATTCCTGGTGAAAAACAGTCGTTGCATCTTTTTGTCAAGCCAATAAGTGTGATTTAACTCTAAGGAAAATCTTGCTGCAAGCAACTGAAGAAAATCAGGCTTGCACTTGAAAACTAGCACGCTGAGTCTCTGTTTTGTTATTTGGGGAAAGGAGTAAGCAGGGGGTTCCTCCTTGTTCTTCTTGCTTGGTGGTGCTGGTTTTCTTAACCTGAAATTGAGGTTGTCTCTGTTGGGAAGAACAGTGCTGGCCAACAAAACAGTGAAACGACTCAAGAATATGCAAGTCAAGAAAACAGCAGGAAATATTTTTTAATCCATCTTAATGTTTTATGTTTCTGATATATCCTGGTGTCTTTTGTCTCCTCAGAACTCATAGGTAATGTTGAGACTTAGAATTTTGGGAAAGAAGGTTGTCATTAAAGATGCAGCACCTTCACCCTGAGATTTCCAGCAAACATGTTTGAGGCGTTGGGTGTATCCTCCAGCTGAACAGGAGATTGGGGTTTGAGCCTGACCCCCTCTGATCTCATGGGAAAGGAGACAGGATCTCAGCTCTGAGTTGTTTCTCAGAGCATTCTGTGCTGTGCAGGAAGGCGAATGCCCCTCAGATGGTTTATGTAAACTGGTAATTGGTTTGGGGAGGGTTCTTGGAGATCTCTGAGGGTCAGGGTTTGGGCTGCAGTAGATCTCTGAGGGTCAGGGTTTGGGCTGCAGTGCTCTGCCCCTCTTGGGTCCTGTGCTCTGTGGCTTGGTGCTTGTGTCAGATGAGAAGGGGGGACCTGTGGCAGAACCTTCTCCCTGGGGAGACCCCAGTGTGATGGAGTGGCTGGTGTTTCTGTTGATGTTCAATGGTGCCACCCCAGTGCCTGGCCAGGGCACAGAAGGTACTGCCTCCCTCTCCATGCTCTCCAGCATGGTGTGTATCTCCAAAGGTCTTTTTCCTTGTTCCTCAACTGTGCCCTTCTCCCACTCATCTCTTGGCCACACTCATGGCTTAGGCTGGGACACCAGCCCTGCCTATCCCCAAGGCTTTCCCTCACTCCATGGACTATGGGGGTCCCTCTGGCAGAGATGCTGGGGTGTAGCTACTCCTGCACATTCCATGTCTCTTACCCCGGGGAGCTGGGGTACCCCGCATGCCCGTGGATGACATGTGAGACTGAGTGCTGCCCTGTGCAGGTCCCTGCATGCAGCAGTGTGAGCGGATGGCGATCTGCACTTTGGCATTACACATCCCCTGGGAACTGGCGTGAAGTTTCCAGATTGTTGTGCTCCTGTTTCCTGATTCTTGTGCTCCTGTTTTCTCACAAATTCCGCTCCAAGCCTGACCCTGAGAGCGTGACTTCATTTATGCTTTCAGTAAGAACTCTTTTGTCCAAACCTTTGGGTGCTTTTGATTTATTGTATTTTTCCCTGAAGGAATAACCGACTGTATACAGGCTGGGGGTGACCTGCTGGAGAAGAGCTCTGTGGAGAAGGACCTGGGGGTCCTGGTTGATGACAGGTTGGCTATGAGCCAGCAGTGTGCACTGGTGGCTGAGAGAGCCCATGGGATCCTGGGATGCATCAGGAAGAGTGTGTCCAGCAGGTCGAAGGAGGTGATCCTCCCCCACTGCTCTGCCCTGGTCAGGCCCCGCCTGGAGTCCTGTGTCCAGTTCTGGGCTCCCTGGTATAAAAATGACAGGGACCTCCTGGAGAGAGTCCAGAGAAGGGCTACGGAGATGATTAGGGGCCTGGAGCATCTCCCCTATGAGGACAGGCTGAGTGAGCTGGGACTGTTCAGTCTGGAGAAAAGAAGACTTAGGGGGGACCTAATTAGTGTTTACAAATATCTTAGACATGGGATGCAGGGGGAATTGGCCAGCCCCTTTTCAGTGGTCTGTGGGGACAGGACAAGGGGCAATGGCTGTAAACTGGAGCATAGGAAGTTCCACACCACCATGGGTAAGAACTTTTACCCACTGAGGGTGACAGAGCAGTGGAATAGGCTGCCCAGGGGGTGTGGAGTCTCCTTCTCTGGAGATATTCAAGTCTCATCTGGACGCCGACCTGTGCAATATGAGCTGGGGAGCTGCTCTGGCAGGGGGTGTTGGACCCCATGATCTCTTGAGGTCCCTTCCAACCCCTACGATTCTGTGATTCTGTGATTCTGTGAATAAACCACCAATTATACAAGGAAACAGTACCTCAAAGATCCATCCTAATAATATAATTGTAGTAGCAAAGCAACTGGTATGATTATGTGCATCGTTGCACTTTTCAGCCATTAACCAGCTTTTCTTGGTTAATGAAGTTAGTAAAACCTAGAATGTGCTTTGCTGGAATATATCCAGTGGAATCTCATTATCACCTACAAGCCTCTATAATTGGGGTGATAATGTGCAAAACGTTCTATTGCTGATAAACGAGGCGGGACTGAGAGAGGGCAAAGTTCTGCTCTCAGGTGCACGTGATGGATCTGGGGATTTTGGTGTGTGTTTGTGGAATGCCTGCAGCCCCATGCTGAGTTTGGGGAGGGCACATTTTGGGCAAGAGAAGGTGCAGTTGGAGTGAGTCTAGCAGCAAAATTAATGAGAGCGCTGACCTCTCAGGAAAGGTAGAAACAATGGGTGCTGTTGAGTCAGGAGGAGACTTGCAGTGAGGCATGAAAATGGTCTTAAACGCCTTCAAAGAAGGGTATAATCTGTTCTCCATGATCCTGTTGGATAGGACACAGAGGAATGGGCTTAACGCGCAGTGAGGGCGCTTGACACTGGCTATTAGGGAAACACAGATGGGTAATTAAGGGCTGGTCGAAATTGCTTGGACAGGGGTGCATCAAAAGACTCTACACTGTTGGTGGGCACCAGGAGGGAGTGAGGGAGGTGTCGGCAGAGGTGTCCTGGGTGTAGGCAGCGGGGAGCCGAAGCACCAGCGACACCACTGCAATGCTATTCTATGGTTGGAGGAACATGCTGGGAGACAAGAGGTGTACTTGGTGCTTGCACAAACTCAGACCAGACCTGCCAGGAGGATCTGCGATGGGAAGTATCCACGTACTCGTTCCACACTTGGAATTCCTATCAGGACTGCTGACAGAAGGGAGAGAAGACTGTTGGTGTTATAAAAAGCAAAAGAGAACATTGCTGTTTGTTTCCTGGGGTGATACAGGTCACAAGGCTGCTTCTGCTTGTGCTTGTCTGAATTTCAGCGGGGCTTTTTAGGAAAAAGCAATCTGTATGTGTTGGGGAAGACAGCAGGCCTGCCAGCGGCCTAGCTCTCTTCTCCCAAGATTTAGGCCCTGACAGTATTCTTCTATTCCCATGAGACAGGAAAAGTTACTCATGCTGACAGTATCCTAATAATCACATTCTCAAAACACAGCGGCCTTGTTGATAGGGGTACAGGCTGCCCTAGACCAAGAAGCAGTTATGGGAAGGTATTTGGGAGTAACGGAACATGTTAAGAACCAGCCATAATAAGATGGTCAAAACCAGCAGGTGTGTGGATGCTTTTAGGTATTAAAGGTAAACTAACTATATTTTGCTATAAGATAGGTTTATCAGAACTCGTTATAATTACTAACCAATCAATACAGTGTGAACAGTGTGTGTAACCAATGAGCAGTTTTTTAGCTGGCCACGTTTGCAGTAATAAAGGTCTAGAATCTGTGTGATTTCACCTAATACATGGCTTCACCTCCAATTCATATCGAATTGCGTGTTGCTCTCTGCTGGTTGCTTTACGTATGTTATGAAAAGACCCTAGCAAAGAATCATCCTGCCTGCTCCAGCTCTGGCTTTGGTAATAAATTCATTATTTGCACTGTTAAACACGTGCCCTGTCTTTCCAGTCAGAATTTGTCTGCTTTTGGTGTCAAGGTTTTCCTATGCTAATTGAGAAACCGGACCTCAACATTTCATTCTCCCTGCAAACATTGATAGTCTCTAACCCAGTCATCTCTTAACCTCCTCTCTTCATCAGCTAAATGGCTTGAGTTCCTGGATCTGTAAATGTAAAGGCTGCTTTTCTGTCCTCCATATTCCTCTCCAAACTCTCTGCAGCTTGTCAACATCCTTTATGAATCGTAGGCTCTAAATTTAACCCAGCCCTCCAGCGGGAATTATGCCAGTAATGCCAGGAGCATGGGAAGATTTCCATTCTTTACTACAGCACTATACTCAAATGTTGTGTACAGCTGAGTGGAAACATAAAAATAGGGTTGTACCCAAGGTTCATCTAGCTCAGTATTTTGTTTCTGCTGGTAGCTTGTAGTGGGTGGATATTAAAGGGTGATGTTTCTCTGCATAGCCTCCCCTTATCTTTATAAAATAAGCATACCATCTGAAATTCCAAGCAGAGCCTTTGGTATTTATGCTTTTGGTGTCTGAATGGTCTCTTAACGCCTGTTGGTTTTCAGCATTTGTATCCTGTGCTGCCCCGAGGAGTTAAACTGTAAGCCAGAAGATTTGTGTCTTTGCAAAGAGTCTGGGAGAGGATATTTTTAAATCACAGCAGGGTACTGAGAAGGGAGGGAGGGCGAGGAGCGCCATGGTGCAGACAGAGGGACAGCGTGTTCCTGTTCCTCAGGGATGGTGCTTGTCAGCAGGCAGGCTCAGCAGAGGCTGCCCCACCACCCCTGCGCCTGGCAGCCATGCCACAATCCCAAGGGCTGACAGCCTGACAAGGCACCCAGAGCCAACTCGGGGTCCTGCTAGCCTTGCTGGAGCTCTGGCAGCAGCCACCCTGTGTGCAAAGGAAGGAGTTAACACACCGTTCTTAATGTCCCCCCATCTGCAATGACTGTCCTTGTGCTTAGCTGACGAACCACTGTGATCCCCAGATCTGTTGTCGTGTCTCTGACTCCCCAGATAAAGCCCTGACACTTGTGCATGAGGAGATGGGGGACTAGACTTGGCCCCATCGAAGCAGATGGGGCTTCCTTGCCTCCCTGCAGCCGTGCGACTCAACCCACTCCCTGGCAGCAACCAATGCTCTCCCTTGAGTTATCACACTGCTGCATTGTGTCATCTGCAACTTTCTTAGAGCATGATTTCATGTTTCCTTCAAGTAAGGTTATTACACAGCTGAGAACAGATCACTGTGGAGCTTCCTGGAACCTACGAAGTGATGATTCCTTGTTTACACTTACACTTGCAGATTTATCAGCCAGTTTTCATGTTGCTTGCTGGGCATCAGCTTCGTTCTGAGCTCCTCTAGTTTCTTATCAGGTATTAGGTTGGGTGTGACGCAGAATTTTGTGGCATCAATGTTAGTATATGTGTCAAGGCACTTCAGCATCTCACAGTTTAAAGGCAGCGAGTCAGTTCAGTAGGATGTGCTTGCTGCAAACACATGCCCTGTGTTTAGGCACTGTTGTTCTATTACAACCCTTGGGCTGCTGGAAGGAGGAAAGAGTGGGAATTTTGGACCATTCCAATAGCAGACTAACTAAAATGAAGTATAATCCAGGGTCATGGAATTTTGTTTATGAAACTTCCATGGAAAAAGCTAGATTTCCAATGATAGAGTCAGTGCTGGAGGGAGAAATGGATTTGTTTGTCTTTCGAGGCATTGCTGGCACACAGATAACCAAAGACACACGTGCTAGTGGTGAGCAAGACTGGTGATGAGGAAATGTGTTTTGCTGCTGGGAAGGGGGATCAGGAAGATCCATTGCTTTAAGGGCCTGAAAGTAAGAGCAGAGCCAGGTGAGGCCACCAGGACCATAGGGTTGAGGGATGGAGAAGAAACTATTTTAAAATATTTAAATCCTGTGTTCTGAAAAGGCAGCACAGTCAGTGATACAGGGCACTTAGCAGATGTGAACACACACACACAAATGTGAATGCAGATTTCCAGAATGTCCTTGGATCCTTTAGAAGACAAGCTCAAATTCTGCTCCTGCTAAAAGTAAATGGGAAGTCTTCTGTCAGCTTTATCCTTCTTTGTTCATTTATTGTAAACATATGATTGAGATAATTGAGACATGAAGAGCCATGGTGACCACATATTAGACTTTTTTGTCTTGTTACTCAGGTAAAAGGAGGAAAAATCACGTCATAACTTCCCATTACTAGGGAAGGATGAGTGCCACACACTCTGGTTGGGTGTTGTTTACCCTGGTGTGAGAAAGGAATTACTTTTGAGTTGGGTTTGGGGTGGGGTTTTTTTCATTATTTGTATAAATATTTTACTCATTTGTTACCATTTGTTCTGGTAACTTGCCAACTCTGGGCACTTGGACTTTTGTTTGAGCAGCTGAGGAAAGCAGAACTATTTGTTCATAAGTATGATTACTTGTGAAAAGATTCCTCTACCATTCGAATTTCTGGAGGGGAAATCATCTTGATTTTCTCAGCAGTTTTGTTGTAGATTGATGAATCTGAATGCTCTTCCCATTTGAAAATAAACAAATAAATAAAAGAGAATGCTAATAAACACCATTGTTTCCTAAACTAATAAACAACTTCCTTCTAAGCTTAACACCCAGATGTTATAAAAATGGAAAGTGCATGCTACTGAAAGCCAATATTATTGAACTGATCTTATGCAAGGCCATAAAATAGCAATGATAATAAAAAATGAGCAGTTCTGAGATTTGGTTGGCTTTTTCTTTAAATTTATGATGCTCCTGAGAGCCTAGATACACATTACTCGTGTATTGGAACCAAAGAGCATCCCTTTGAAAAGAGTGCACTCCTAAGCTGCTGCTGAAATGGAAGCGTTTCACACATGTGGAATCCATCAGTATTTGAACAACAGTTTTAAAACCTTATGGTTAGTTCAAAATGCTTCTTAGTGTTGTTTCAGCAGCTGTAGCTGTCAGAACTATAAAGCTGGCCTGTCTTGGCCTTGTTGAAATGAAACATTGAAAAAAAAAAAGCTCATTTTAACATTTCTGATTATGTTTTTTTTCCCCCTAGAAACTGTTAAGAAATTGTTACCATTTTACTATTTTATTCTGACACTTGCCAAGTTTCACCCAGCTCTGGATGTGTTGCTCTGTCATTCCTGAAAACCTCCCAAGGTAAATTCACCCACACAGAATCCAGATGGTTTTATTTAGGTAGTTGTTGTGATCACAGCCATCGCTGTGGTGTGGAGGGATGCTAGTGAAATGGGAAATGACAGCATTTGTGAGAGAGGGAACGGGAATGAGAGTGGTTTTCATTCAGCTGCAAATGAAGAGAGAGGTGAAATCCTTCCTAGAACAGGGTTGCTTCTTATTAATGGAGTTTTAATAAGCTCCATGAGCCTTTTACTATTACCAGTTAAAACAGCAGGCAGAGCTACTGTGGTGGTGTTCAGCAATGTTGCAGAGTATCACAACATTGGAATTCAAAGATGTTCAATGTGCTTTGAAATGTGATGGTATACGAGGGTCAAAGTTAGTATGAAATGAAACAAATATAAATTGAATTAATTGTTCTTTAATTCTGTGAATGTGGTTGTGGTGTCTCTGATTTACCTCGAGCTGACTTTGCCAGTGACACTGTGCTAATATTTGAATGTATACAGCATCTATATAAATCCAGAATTGAATTGTGGAATCCGTGCTGGACTGTAGAGGTGGAGGTGATTGGGCTTTTTCTGAGTTACTCCATCCCCACCTCTCTTCCCATTTCTCACATCAGATAAAACATAACCACCCTTTCAGCATTTAATCTTTTTCAAACAGGACAGAGATGTTTAAAAAATCCAACTCATCTTTAATCTGCTATTTGGAGAGATCTGCTCCTGTAAACACTATGTGGTGTGGCAAATGGCACCCAAACCTTTGGAAGTTTATTAAATGCTGCCTGAAATTCTGCCTGAGGGCTGGCTTTACACCCCTTGCTCGCTAGCGACAGATAGCTGCATCTACTTGAAGGAGGTTGGTTGCATTGTAAAATATCCTTCATAGAAATAGTGGATCTTTAAGACTTTCAGAGTGGAATTTTTTTGTGTCACTGGTTTTCATGTCTTTGCAAAACAGCTAAAATATTTTCTCTTGTAGGCTTCTGTTGTTTTCCTTCACTGTTTGCTAACATGTTAGGAAGAGATCAGACACACTTTTATCTCATTGTAAAGAAGAGACTTCCATGGAAACCAGGGTGGATACTCCAGGGAAGCCTGTCAAATAGTTTAAGGTCAGGAATCAACCTGCATTTAGGAGCGAGGCATGGTGAGCCTTGCAAGCAAGCCCAGGAGTGGTGTTGGGAGCTCTGACTGCCTGTCCAGCCATGCTGTCCACCTCAGTCCAGGGCAGATGCTCTTTGCAAGTGACAGCCATCACGTAACAACCTATAATTATTTCAGCAATTTTTCTGCAACCATAACTTTGTCATTAAGTTATTGTAGGCAGTGAACACTGAGGCTGCCCACGTTGGGTTGAGCGTGGTTTGAAGCACGTCAGCATCTCTGGCTGTGACCGTGGCTGGACTCTGCCCTCCTCCCTTTCCATGGCTCTTAGCCAATGGAAAGCCCTGTTTTTGTATGTTATCATAATATTTTTCTTCTGTGGCTGTAAAAAAAAGCACAAGTTATCTAGCAGGGCTAATTCCAGGACAGTGGGAGTCCTGAAGTGGTTCATTTATTAAAAAAAGAACAAAAAAAAGAAAAAAAAAAGGAAAATCTGGGTTGGCTTTTTCTTGCTCTGTGGAAAACCAGGGGATAACATGTAAAAAGGGAGGAGAGATGTGAGAAGAACCCAGAAAAATAGTACAGTGTGAAGCAATGTAAAGTATATAAGATAATCTTCCGAATCAGGGTGATGGTTCAGCCTGGAGAAGAGAAGGCTGCACGGGGACCTCATTGCAGCCTGCCAGTCCCTGAAGGGAGCTTATAAGCAGGAGGGGAACCAACTTTTTAAAAGGGTAGATAATGGCAGGACAAGGGGGAATGGACTAAAGCTAAAGGAAGGAAGGATTAGATTACATATTAGGGGGAAGTTTTTTACAGAGAGAGTGGTGAGGGGCTGGAACAGGCTGCCCAGAGAAGTAGTGGATGCCCCGTCCCTGGAAGTGTTCAAGGCCAGGTTGGATGGGGCCCTGGGCAACCTTGTGTAGATCCAGACCTGGAGATTGGTAGCCCTGCCTGTGGCAGGGGGGTTGGAGCTCTATGATCCTTGGGGTCCCTTCCAACCCAGACCATTCTATGATTCTATGATTCTATGATTCTATGGGAGGACAGGTGAAAATGTTTGCACAAAAGGCTCTTGAAGGATTCACTTGATGTGCTCCCCCATTAATTGTGGAATGGTGTCGTCTGGACAAAGGTGATTTTATGTTGGTTTCACTGAAGTATCACAGTCTGCTCATGGGCCTGGCCGCAGCAGGGCATCTCCTCACCATACCCTCAGGGAAGCTTCAGCCCGCGGCCTTAAGGGACCCTGTGGGGAGGCTCCTGGCAGTGCTGTGCTAGCCAGGGGTGTCTGTGGGGAGTGTGTGTCAGCCGGAGGTGTCCAACAGTGGGGTGGGAGGCACAGGCTGCCCTGGCACAGGCCGCAGTTGCCATTTTCCTGGCAATGTAAAGCAGCGCAGTGGCCAGAGGAGGCCTGGCAGCCCTTGCTTGTACTGTTTTATTTTAGATTGACATTGCCAAAATGCAGGTTCTTAAAAAATCTGTCACCTAAAGGCAAGGGCCAAAGGCTGACGAATTATTTAGAGGGGAAAAAAAGGCACCCAGCAGTGTTTTACCTAATGCTGTTGGAGACAAGCCCCATTGCCACTGGGGGGGAAAGCGAGGAGAAAAAACAACCTCCAGCTGCCATCTCCTCAGCTTGATGCTGTCTTGGTTTTACAGATTTCTAGTTACTCGCTTTCTCTTCATGTTTATTTGTGACTTTCTGCTGGCAACATCAGAGAGAAAATATTATTTCGCTGCTTCTTTCAGAGGCAAATTAGATAAAGGTGACAAGAACTGTCAGGAGCGTTCAGTGGATTGAGTGGTGCCTGACACTGCTCATCCTGGGAAAGAGGTTGAAAATGGACACACACTTGTAAGAGGTGTGACCAGAGGCCAGACAGAAGGAAGAATTAAAAGCGAGTCTCACCTGCTTGGTCCAGGGTGAGCCACGGAGTATTGGGACACCCTGCCTCCTTCTGAGTCTCTAATTTCATTCTCATCATGGCCATTCAAGAGAACAACCTTGCTGGAGACTCAGAGTAAGCTGCGACTTAACCAGCAGCACGAGCAAATGTGAGCCACCAGGCCCTTGGAAGGGACCTCTGGGCAAGGTCCCCCCATGCATGAGAAGCTGCAGTCCAGTAGGCAGTGTGGTAATTGAAGGTGGGAGTGAAGGAATGCCTGCCCCTCATTGCCCTGCATGGGCATGAAATGTTTATTGCCATCCAGCCACACTGTGCCCCTAACAGCTGCGGTTCATGCTGGCTTCCCTTCTTGTTTTCCAGGCAGACTGCTGTTGGGTAAGATGCCAAGGTGGAAGGATGCAGTGAAACTGCATTTGCTGCAGGTGCTGCTGAGACACCCAAAAGCCCACTGTGATCCAGCTCTTCCATGCAGGCTTTTAAAGCGAGCACAGCAGGGCTGTCTCCATTTTAATCTTTATATTTTACAAGCATTACTGTGACATTCATCGCACTAAGACCCGAACCAGTTGCATCTTCCAATGAGAAAGGGCATTTTTATCTCCTTTTTATGGCAAGTGACTCCTAAGTTAGAATGTGGCCGTAGATTTTGCCCATAGTCACCTACTGGGGCCGTGAAAGAGCCTGGGATAGCTTTATTTCTCCATTGTGGGCCTTAATCATGAAAAAAATCCTTCCACTCTAGTGAAGCAAGTCACGTTGGGTAGCTGCTTTTGTGCCTATGTGCTTTAGTCCTGCAGTTCATAGACCTCGCTCATTAAACGGTCACATGCTGCAGACTGAATGCCAGGCCGATCTTCCAGCCTTGTGTTTGCAGGCTGGAAAGGCAAATGCTGGCATGAAAAACCTTGGCTTTCATTAGGCACTGTCTGAAATCAGCTAATCTCATTTGAGTGAACATAGGAACTGTGATACCGTAAACAGAGGGGTTTGGTGCTTGGGGTACGCTGGGGAATATAGCCACATCAGAGACTGTCCTGGCTCTGATGAAGCCAGCAGCAGTCTCCCATGGGCTGGGAAACTATTTAAGCAAAGCCAAGAGAGAGCTGAAACTGCTGAGCAGAATGCTACTGACAGCTGGTAAATAATAATCCCATTTGGAAACAGTAAATGAATAAAATACATTTGACCTTTGGTGTCTTTGGGGAGCTTTGTAGTCCCCAGGTAGCAGGAGTTCAGGTGTCACTGCCAAGCTTGGGGGGTTATGGAAGTTATGAGCTGGTCTTGAAATATTTCTTCTCAGATTACTAAATTCCTTTCAGTAGCAAGCAAGCAACGTCGTGTTTTCCCTTCAGCACATCTTCATGGTGTGCCTTGCTTTCTTCTGACTCCCTTTGCAAGGCCAGCTGTGGGGACCTGGTTTTCCACTGCTTTGGGAATTGTGCCCACATTTGTGTCTGTATTGGCAGTGTGCAGTTCTTCATGCCAGCAATGGTCTTTCTGCTGGGTTTATCAGCAGCATGGAGCACAGTGGGGCCTCCTCCCTGCTCCAGAGCAGTGTGAACCTGGTGATAGCAACCTCTTCCCCTGTAGAATATTTGCAAGGAGGTATAAACTGTCTCACATCAGCCCAGGGGCTCACCTGTGGTTACAGGGTATATGACAGAGTGCCAGAATCATCTCAGTATCTCATGTCTTCCATCTACTACACAGCAGCAATAACTTTGAATGGTGCTCGTTGTACATCAGTTCATTTATGGTCCAAACCAGGACTCGCTGCAGTGAGGGATGTTTTTTGAGAGGCTTCTAGTGACCATTCATTGCTTCTCAACATGTTGTCAAGGCTGACATTGGTTGTTCCCTGTTTGTCTTGCAGCACAGCATCAGGAGCTGTAGCTCGGGGATCTTGAGAGTTTGTTGATGTACCTGGGGCAGGTGGGGAGGGTGGACTGGAGCAGCTCCAGGTACATGGTGCCGTGGGTGCAGAACTGGCATATCACTATGTGTAATTACATTTGGGGTGTAGAGAAAAATAACTCAAGTGTGAAAGGAATATGTCTTAAAATGAGCATTTTGCTAAATGGATTTGCTCCTCTGATTCATTGCTCCAGTACAGGCTTTCAGCCTCCCCAGAGTAGCTCGTTGTTCACCCATTTTTGCTCTATTAATAAAGATCCACAAGCACTTAAATGGAATAATGTGCCTCGTGGAGGGAAAAAAAATAATGAAAGAAAGAAAATGCAATGCAACTTCATGTTTCTGTGGGGGAAAAAGGCTGCACAAAGAAAACCAGTGCCATTCTGGTGGAGTTTTCTTCACTGAAATAAATCTGCTGCTTAGGCTTAGCTCTTGGGGCTTTGCTGTGTGGGGCAAAGGTAGTTTGTATGCTCCTTTTGGTTAAGGTACATGACATCATTTTTTCCCAGATCTTTACTTTTGTCTCTCTTCATAGATGTGTCATTATCAGAGTCAAACTGAGCACTGTTTTTCAGAGTTTTGCTTGAGTTGAGGTTAAATCAGTATCTAACAGGGGAGCTGGGTCAGGATCAGTCTCACAACACTCAGTGTGAACAGTGGGAGATGAAATAATGTTGGAGCAGACTGTAGTTTGGAGTGGAAGGCCAGGCTACGTGACATTATGAAAGAGCTTGTTTATGAGGTCTTTGTTCTATTAGATGAGGTTTTTTCTCCTTGAATTGCTCTAATTCATGCAGCCATATCACTTGTAGATGTGTAGATGGGTTTGGGGATCACCTCCCCTTTTTTCCCCAGGTTGCTCTTTGGACATTGCAGGTTTGCCATAGTTTTTCTTCCTCACTGGAGGAAATCTCACAGCAGCTCTGAAATTGCCTCACCCAGGGGAGTCATTACAGGAGGCTTTCACCTGGGCAGATAACAAGTGTGAAGGGACAGATCTCCTCTGAGCTCTGGGTAGAGGTTGTATTTTATACTAATACTGGATTACAGTAATGATGCCACTTTTGAGGAGTTTTCCTGTTAAGTTGTGCTGTGTTTCCAGGCCTGTATGTGTGTATAGGACAGAGGGACACCCCCTTCCCTAGCACTGGGGAGCAGCACTGAAATCCCTGCTGCCTTGCCAGGCTGCTCCCAGGGGCTCTGAAGGGTGGAGGGCACCTGTGATTTATTTTCTCCTCCTTTGGAGAGTCCAAGCTGTCCTCCACACCACAGCCCTTGTTGCTGGAGGGGGGGTCTCTTGTGCCAACAAAGGGCATCATTCCTCTTCCTCCCCCACAGAAGCACAGGGCAGCCTGCAGCTTCTTTACCTCTGCCTTCCTTGCCCTGCCCTCTCCCAGTGCCTTCCCAGGATGGTGTGCTGTAGGCTTTAACCATCATGGTGAGCAGGGGCATCCTCACCATCACGAGGAGAAGCTGGCTGGCTGCCCTCGGGCTCCCCTTGCAAGGGGGAAGGCAAAGGATCTTGAAATGAGTCCGGTGTATTAATAAGCCAGGCTGTCCCACATAGCAGGAGTGAAAGTGGGACAGTCAGCACACTGCTAATTTTACACAGGCCCAGGGGAATTTTATTTTCCAGGGAGGGTGTTATCATTATTTTGTGTTCTAAAGGGCCTAAAATTAGTGCTAGTAGGAAGCAATACACTACTGGGGAGAGCTGGGTCTTATGCACATACCCTTCCCCAGGAACTCCTCAGCCTGGCAAAAAAAAAAGAGACAGAAGCAGAGGTGCAGAGAGGGGATGGCTGCAAGTCACTGTCTTCAACCCCATCCCTGTCCTGTGCTTGTCCCAGTCTGGCAGCAAGGGAGGTCCACTCCCCCTTCCCCGTCCCCAGGAGCTGCAGCAGCGCTTGACTGTTTCTTTGCTTCCCCAGAACCAGGCTGTGGCTGCAGAGAGGGAGTTGTGGCCAATGCTAAATGAGGGATGTGCTTTTGAGCGTGAAGACTTTCAGTCAGTTAATTACAGAGAACATTTGCAGCCTTTCTTTAAATCCCAGCACTGCCTCTCTGCAACCTCTTCCACAGGCAAACTCAGATGCCACTCAGGAAAGGACCAGGGGACACATCGGTTGATCCCCAGCTCTTCCAGGACTCCTGGCTCACCCACTGCACTGCTGTGCAGCATCCAGGGTTGCCTCAGGGTGCCCAGCAACTTGAGTGCACGATGGTGTGGGATGGGAGTTCTGGTCCCCACTTGCAGTTGTGTTACCCCTTATATCTGGGGTAACTAGGTATCTAGCTGAGCCTGGTAACTCAAGGAACATAGCCTGTAGTCAACGGGTTTGTTCACATGCCTAAAGTTAAACACTTCATTAAGTGCTTTGCTTAATTAGGCCAGACCTCGCTGTTCCTTGTGGGACTGAGCACAGAGTGAGGCACCCTAGATTAGAACTAATATTTTCAAGCAAAAAAGCTAAAAATGAAGCACTTTAGCCCCCAGTTCTGAAAATAATCAAGCACATGGGTAATTACTGATTTCATTCCATTCATCAGCTTTGTTGATTTCAGTAGGGCCACGCGATGCTGGTAGTTACTGGAGTGTGTAAGCGTATGCAAGGTCAGGCCCCCAGGTTAAAAGATCATGAAGACTGGGGAAATAGATATTTGCTGAGTGTCTGGCACATGGGGTCTGTGACGCCTGTCACACATCCCTGGGTAGTACGGGAAGAATAATAATGCCATACTTAAGTACTACTGATTTGTAAAGAAGCTGAGCACAGGCCTTCCCCACAGAAAGGCGGCTCGGGCCTTCTGTGTTGAGCAAGCCTCATCGCAAACGAAATGGAGCCTGGTGCCTGGGCAAGGAAACCTGTAGCCTCACATCCACCTGGGCTATTCTTTCCCTAAATGTGAATGCTATAAAATACTGCCTTGGCTACTGCAGCCCCTGATCCCACAGGAACAAAGCGAAACCCAGGCTGCCATAGGTTTTGTCTCAACAAGTCAGCGAGAAAGACTTTTGCCACTCTTCGTTTGCCTGTTTGCTTTTCCCTGGGTATGTTTTGTTTTGTCCTTTCTTTTATTTATTTTTTTTTAAATTCCTTTTAAAACCAGGCACAGCCCTTATCTGCTAGGAAAAACTTAATTCCTGATATCTTCTTGTTCCCCCGCAGGTGATTTGACAGTGATGTTTACAGAACTCCTGATTTAGGAGAAAAAAAACCGAGGAGAGAGGAAAGAATAGGAGCCAACTGAACTAAGCTGACCCAGGAGAGCCTCCTGCCACTCCATGAAGCAGCTGTTAATGATGCCTTTGATAATGTGCCATGCTGAAGGGACCGTTAAATGATTTCTTTTCTGCATCCAGACGGCAGTGTTTTTAAGCTGATTGTATGTGCCCTCAGGGGGGTTACAACACCATGTTTTCAAACAGAGCCACCACGAAGCACCTTGTGTCACAAACAAGGCTCATTAGCATAGCTCAGCAATTAAACCCCGCTTGGTCTGCTGTCCTGAGATAAAGAACTCCCAATTTATGGCCCGGTTGACTTTCACTGGAGATGAATTGGCTGACAGCTTGGAGTGGTGACGTTTTGTCTCATGAGTACAGCTGTTTGCAAGGGTGATCTTTCAGAATGTGACTTTTCCACAGACTAACCAAGGATATTAGCGCTAACTAATTACAGGGAGAAGCCAGGGGCTATGGTTTTCTAAGAGTGGGAACATCAGAGGCCCCAAACAGCTGGGTAGTGCTAGTGCTTTTCTCTCTTCCACAACAACAGCCCTGCTGGAGGAAAGCTCCCCATCTGGCAAGCTCTTCTGATTCGTATAATAAATGCAAATGATATTTATCTTATTTATTTTTTACTGGACTTTAATGAAGTTTAGGAGGGACTGGATGCATGTGGCAGGACGTGAGCCTTCTCTTTAGAGCAAACGTGTTGTAGCATTTGATTAGTGACACTGGATTACAGGAGCTGACTTGGTGTTAGCTTGTTTTCAATTTTATGAACATTGGTTTTGGGAAAGAAGCTCTCTCCTATTTATTTCTCAGTCCAACGACTTTTTGCTGTTTGATTTTGGTTCTTTGGGGTTGAATTTGCATAGGAAGACTTTTAGGTGTTGCTGAGTAAAAACTGTTCATGCAACATTATGCTTGCTGCTCTTAAACTTACAGTGGCTTGAATCCCAAAGCAACTTTAACCCAGAGATTCTTAATGTAAATTGGGATATATGCTCTCCAGGATCCAGTGGGACACAAAACACAAAGGAAGAGTTACTGGTGAAGCAGAGGAAAATGAGTCACTCCAGGAGTTCAGGGAGGAAAAGGGCACCTGGCAGGGACAGGTCCTGCCTTGAGATGGGGATTCACACTACAGAGAAGCAGGCTCCTAGGGCCTGCAGTTTAAACAAATACAGTAGCAAATGTAAGTTGTAGGCTTGTCATCAACATCTACTTTATAGCAGGTGCAGATCCATGTGGATGGCTTACATCCAGTACTGTCACAAGTGCAAGGGATTTGTGCCTGATAGTAATAGATGCAGAGGGATTGCTGCAGGAGGGAACTAGGTGACTGCTGTGGTGTTTGGGTACAAACGAGCTTGGAAGTATGTTCTGCAGCTTGTTCCAGGAGTTTGTGGTTTGGATTTGGGGCTTCTAAAATGTTAAATGCAAGCTTTTGCTGCCTGAGACCCCTTGGGAAGGCGAGGGGTGAGGTGGGATTGTGTGTGTAATGCATATATAAAAATATATATGAAGCCAGGAGTGGTAAAAGAAGAAATAAGTGCAGAACTGAGGACCTGAAGGAGCACTGCACTAGCCTTCTGCAACCTTTGGGATTGCACCACCTGGAGACCTCCCCCCTGCATCCTGTCAGTCTAGCTGCATCAGAGCTCAACTGCTTTGGTCTATAAAAGCATTTCTGCACCTATGATGGTCTTTTCCATCTCTGGTGGCATGTTCTCTGTGTAGCTGGGAGGGTGAAAGGACCAGAGTTAAAACTCAGCACTCTGTTTTGTTTTGCAAAGGTCATGGATCCAGTGGTAACAGCCTGGAAGTCTGTCAGGTGAGCATAGTGGGAGGCCATCAGATACTGGGCTGGTCAGGGTGCAGGGGTACAGATGCAGTACATGAAGGGTGTGCTGTCTGTGGTAGAGGGGCTTGGGGCCAGGAAGCTGTGTCCTGCTGACTTCGGTCGGTCTTGGAGAATGAACTCTTCTGTGTGGTGAATATCTGTACAAGTTGGGTTTTTTCCTTAATAAAATAACTTTTCAGTGAGCCTGTGGATCCCCATAGAGCTAATTTAAGACCATTAACAATAGACTTGCCTTTATTAATTACCCTTTGCAGAATCATCCTTGGATTCCCAAGTGTCCACAGGTTGAAAGCTACCTATACGTTGAAGGAGAAGGTGTCTGATGATGGTTGTTAGGAATATAGAGCACAGTTTCTGAACTATGGAGAACCTGCTGGTGTTATGTGGTAATCCCTCTCATTTACCCCAGCTTGTAACTCTTTAGGAAACACTGCTCTGAGTGAGAGCCAATAATGCATCCACAGACCAGGTGGCCACAACTACAATTAGCTCTGTGTGTGCTGCAGATGACATTGGTTTTGAGCCTGGGCCAAGCAGTGAGCCAACCTGAGGTACCTAATGGTAACGAATGAGAACATGAGACTCTGATCTCTGTTTGTTGCCAAATAAATGGCAGCAGGAGGCCTGGTGTTTCTGGAGCTGTAAGATCAGCTTGTGTTGACTCTTCTGCAGCCAACATAAATGCTGGTTAATCTGTGTGTGGCTACTTTGAAATGTCACTGCTTTCTTGGCAGCAGTGACTCAAAGATTTCTCTGGATGAATGGTGGTGAGGAGGGAATAAGCTGTGTGCACTGAAGGTTAACTGCATGGTGTGTCTCTTCCCAAGCTCATAGGATGTACCAATTTCTGTCTCTTTCCATGGCTTGCTGCTTCCTGCCACAGCTGTGGTAAGTGCCTGAGGAGCCCTTAACTCCATGGCCATGCACATATTGACATGTAACCATGTGAAGCATGGATATCACCAGTGAGAGCACCAAGGACCAGGACTGCTGGCTCCACTGCAGCACCTCCCTTTGCTGCTGTGCAGGCCCAGACATTGGGTTTTCTTCTTTCCTTAGAAATAGTTTTTCGTCCTCCCATAGTATGTTTGTGCTGGACAGGCCTTGCAAAGCACTGCAGTTTCTTCATCCAGGAACAAGGAAATCTTGCTGAAAGGGTGAGAAAAAAGATGGAAGATGAGAAGAGAGGCTGGTCTCTTTTTTGTGGTTATGATATTGAAGGTTTGGGTGATCCTTAGGATTGTAGATACATCTGTATGATTAGCAGTGACTGTTTCTTATGGTTTCTTAGTGATCTATTGTTGCTATCTAGGGGAGGCACTTACTGATACCAGAGCTGTTTTTAGTGATTCTTTGAGAAATATGTGAAGTTGTAATGCTAAGTGTGCACACAAGCCCACAGAGGGACCAGACTTCCCTCAGGGTTGATGTGAGGAGCCATCACAACCATTCCTCAGCACAGATGTGTGTGGGAGCATAACCTTTGCACAAGCTTGCTGAGGAGCACTGGCTGGCTCCAGAGACATCTCTTCAGGGCATTCTCACATGTCATGTTTGTTGGAGCCTGGTCTCACAGGGAGGCTCCTGACACAGGCTTTGGCTGACCAGTGTGCCAACTGGTTTATCAGATCTGTGTCACATAGTGTCTGGTGGTGACCGTGCTTTGCTTTCTTAGTTGCTGCTTTAGTGACTCATGAAGCTGCTGTCTGCAGCCCTGTTTTACAGCTTCCATGGGAGGTGGTTATTAGTGGTGCAGTCCTGGTGTGCGTTGGCTGTGCTACTAGCATGGGATCAATCGAACAGAGACCACTCCTGGAAACAGGAATAGTGCAGGAAATGAGACCATTCATGCTGTGCAAGCGTCCTGGAGTCACAGCCAGGATGACTGTCTGAGGTGGGTTCCCCTATTAGTTTTGCCTTAACACCTCTGTGTTGAACAGAGACAGGAAAGTGCTGCCATTGTCCCAGGGAAGGATTTGGGAATGTAGCTTGGACCCAGATGTAAAAGCAGATTTAAATGGGTGGGACTGAGTTGTTGAGATCCCTAAAAGTCTCTCCTGCAGCTCAGGATCTGTCGGCAAGTGTGCTATCATAGCTGTGTGGGGGTCAGGAGCTGCTGGGAGTCCCAGTGTGGGGAGGTCAGGATCCATCCCACCACCCCCAGTCAGGGAGCATGACATGCTGGGGGGCGAGAGCAGCCAGGGCAGCCCCCAACTCAGAGCACCAGGGCAGAGACAGGCCAAGGCCAGGCTGGGATGTCTGCTGGTGGGTCAGGATCAACCTGAGCCCCTGCAGCCAAACCTCCAGGGGAGGGGAGGATGCTCTGGTGGCTCTTACAGGTTCCTACCCATTGTACTACTTCTCATAGGTCCTTAACTTCTCTGCAAACACCTACAGCAAGGATTTCTTTCTCAAACAATTTGCAAAATAGAGAAGTAGTGATGAAAAAATATCTGTGGGGTTTTTTTTGCTGAGGAAAAGAACCTCCTATCAGTTGAGGGAAGGATATTTGTCATCCCAAGTTGAGGAGGAGACTGGTGCATTTCCACAGGGAATCTGGATAGTGTGTATTGGTATTGTTACTTCACTGCAGAGTAGGTATTGCCTGGCATGAGTGTTTCAAGAATTAACACACACAACATGGGGACTGGCAGGGTGAGTGATCACAGCAAATGCTGTTGAATGTCCATTTTTCTTCATTATTTTCTCACTGAAATGTGGTGGTGATGCCTGATGGAGCATTAGGGATGGGGAGAGGGAAGGAAATGTTAGCAAAGCCTGAGAACAACCAGCTACTGCTCTGGCTAATGAGGTGAAAAGAAAATTCTGGCTGCAGTGGTGATGATGTCCAAAGAGAGAGAATTGGGCTTAAGCTGGAGTGAGGGAGTAGAGCTTGCAAAAGGATGCTTACTGGGTAAAACCTGTAAAACCTTTCAGTTTACAGCTTCTCCCCATCTTCTTACCTAGGAAATGAACACTCAGATGGGCATACAACTCACATCCACCTCCACAGGTGGCATGCATGTTCAGCTGTGGTGAAGGTGACTCCCATAATTTGTTGTGGTTTTGATACAAGGATCTTTCTAGTCTTTGAGAGATAAGGAAGATGAGGACCACCTGATAAGAGCTGGAGACAGGTTAGTCATCCCTCAGACCAGATTTCTCACTCAAACCAGTTTTGTGAAGAGAACACTGACCTTGCTAGTGTAATTGTGAAATCACAGAATGGTAACTGAAGGCTAAGATGCTCTGGCCCTGTGGCAGTAGTTTCTTAATTGCATATTGGACATATATGGTGAAATTCTGAATGTCCCAGGCATCACAGTTGGAGAACGATTCCCTGGGCAGGATATGCACTATAGCATAGCCAAGTTTTGGGCCCACAGCCCCAGGGAGTGAGGACTGCACCTACTGCTCTGCTGCAGAGTGCAGCACAGCTTGGATCTTACAGAGTGAGCTTCCAAACAGCCCACTCTGGGTGCACTCAGCACAGGCTGCAAAGTGCCTGGAGATGTGTACAATTTGAAAATGGGCCCCATTCTTCTCCAGTGTCTCAGAAAGCACATGAGTCCCAAGGGTGTTGACTCTCTGGTGGTTTAAAACAAGACGGGTGAGAGATGGGTCTGTGCTTCGGGGGCTGTGAGGTTGCAGTGCCTGGTCAGGAGCTGGTTGTGGGTGCAGTAGAACAGAACAGGTTGATCTCTCTGATGGTTTTTCTCAGTGAAAACAGAAGGATAGAGAGAGAAAATCCTGTGTGACTATTATCACATACTGATGAGCTGAGCATGTAATGCCAGTCATTTATGGACAAGAGGTAAACAAGTGCTCCTATCACCATTGGCTGTATAAATCATAGAGTCATAGAATGCCATGGGTTGGAAGGGCCCCCAAGGATCATAGAGCTCCACCCCCCCTGCCACAGGCAGGGCCACCAACCTCCAGGCCTGGAGCTACACAAGGTTGCCCAGGGCCCCATCCAACCTGGCCTTGAACACTTCCAGGGACGGGGCACCCACCCCCTCTCTGGGCAGCCTGTTCCAGCCCCTCACCACTCTCTCTGTAAAAAACTTCCCCCTAATATCTCATCTAACCCTTCCTTCCTTTAGTTTTAATCCATTCCCCCTTGTCCTGGCATTATCTGCCCTTTGCAAAAGTTGAATCCCCTCCTGCTTATAAGCTCCCTTCAGGGACTGGCAGGCTGCAATGAGGTCCCCCCACAGCCTTCTCTTCTCCAGGCTGAACCAGCCCAGCTCCCTCAGCCTCGGGAATGAATAAATAACTAGTTTAGATCTGGCACTGCTGAGTTGCCAGGTCTCCTTGTTGTCCATTGCTGTGGCACTGCAGGGAAGGGGCAGTGCTGCCAGCCTGGCATTCCTCCAGGTAACCAAATTCAGTTGCTAAATAGGACAGAGTGGCTTGTGCAGGCTCAGTCATGAGCTGGACTCAGTCTTACTGGAGGTCAGCGTGCGTGAGCAATCCAAGCCTCCTCCCCACAGCGCTCGCTGGGTGATTTTGGATTTCCACACCAGATCAGAGGTAAACACCAGCTGGGTGTCATGTGAACAGGAGGGAGCTTAGTGCAACTTGACAGCCCCTGGATACAACAGGCAGTCTTGAAATTCATATTCCTTTAGGATGAGGAGATCAAAGAGCTGTGATTTGGAAACAGCCAGCAGTCTGTCACGGTGCATTAGGAGTGAACAACAACCCTGTGTCCAGGTGAAAACAGCTTTTGTGTGATTTGGTATGTGGTTTTAGGATGGGAATCCCCAAATGCCCAAGGATTAGGCACACAATACACAAGTCCTTTGTAAGCTTGACTAAGTGCTCTGCTGCCTGGTGGAATTTGCCACCCTGGGTTACATTCTCCAAACCAGAGAATGGGGAGAGGCACTCCTGGGGCTCAGATGGGGACAGATGGGGATTGCAGTTGGCACAGAGGCAAGTGCTTGGTTCAGGATCACTTCTGTTTCAAGTTTACAGCTGTGTGCTCTCTGGTGGAGCTGGGAGAGGCAGGGCTGGCCCGAGGCCTTTATGAGGCGAGGAGGAGAAAGAGCCATGGAGCTGCTATTGAGTTGCCAGGAACACAGCAGCCACCTTAGTACTATCTTCCACATGGGTTCACGCTTCCCTGCAGGTGGACTGGGCTTCATGTAAAGATGAATACACAACTGTTGTACCTGTCCATGCAAGGATTCATTTCCTAAAGTCCACATGTCTTTTGCATGTGTTTATGCAGTCTCTTTTTGAGCCCATGTACACTCTTCACGTTCGCATCTGTGGGATTAGAAGTGGTGACAGCATGCTGAAGTCTTTTAGAGGAACTAGCCTCCTATGACAGACTTACAGGAGATTTCTGTGCCTAAGTACCCTCTGACAGGATGCTCAAAAGTGCTTAGTGCAAAGCCTGAGCTCTGCTTTTCTTAGATCTGCAGGTGCTGATACGGCCGTTTAACAGGAGTAAAAATAGCTTAAGCAAAAGATGTCCTTTTATTAAGCCATCACTATATCTTAGGTAAAGTGTTACTCTATAAATAGGTGTCACTTTGCCTTAGGAACAGCCGGGCATTTTATTCATGTCATCTCTTTACTAGCACCTACCAACTATTCCCTAGTGCTAAACTGGGAAGAGCTCTTCCCTTTTGCATCCTGCCTCAGGTCTTTTGCCTTTCAAGTGCCTGCAAGGGCATTGCATTAGGTATAAGGTCCAGTTATGACTCTTTTGAATGGATACTTTTTGGCTTTGGTTTGACTTTTTCTCTCCCATTGACTTGTGCTGCTACAGAAAATAACAGCTGAATTACATTTGGCTTCTCCTGCTTCCTTTCTCATTGAGATGAGGTTACAACGACCTCATCTACCTAAATCAATAATCTGCACCCAAATCTAATAAAGATCTATCAGGGCCTGTAAAATAGCATGCAGCCCAGATGGAAAGGGAGGTCCTAATGTCCAATCCACTCATTAGCTATTTATCAACCATTAATGATGGGAGTAGGAGTGCTGTGTGGGGAAAAAGATACAAAAAGAAGAGAGCAGAGAACCTTCCTGCATATGATGAGGAGACAAAAGACTGTAAAACACATGTGCACAGGCATGACACTGGCTGGGGAGAGGGAGGTACCTAAAAAGTGGCATTTCCATGGGAGTTTACTTACAGAACCTCAGGTGTTTTATAAACTAAATCTGTGTGTCATCAAGCTACGGTGTGAGAGAACATAATGAAGAGTTGAAATAGATTTGGCTTCCCATCAGCTGACCCTGCAACCCTTTACAGTTGTGAAAGCACTAAACCAAGAAGCAGTATTTCCTGAAACAGATTATTTTATCTTCTTTTCTTTTTTTTTTTTCCCCAGTAAGAGAGAAATTGCCTGTGTGATCACAGACCCATCATTTGATCTATGGCAGAACTGGGAAAAAACTGCAGTTTCCCAGCTCTTTGCTTTAATACCAAGACTTTTTTTTTTTCTTTTCAGCTGAAGGAAATCATGAACTGGCCATCAGAGATTTTATTATTTTTTTAACCAAATTGCTGGAACACAGAATTAGGAAGGCAGCAAGTGTGAGTAGGGAAATAAAATTTTTCATGGTTTACTGAACAGAACCTGGCTTTGGGACAACACATATCTTTTCAATACTACCAACAAGATGTTATTTTGTATTTGAAAACCTGAAGCCACTCTTGTTGTTTTTCTTTTAGCTTTACATGAAAACAGTTTGTGTTTTAGTGGTTAAACATTTCTCTACAGGTTTGAACCTTTCACATTTTTTTTTTGGGGAAGGGATGTTAATACTTGCTGGAGATGGGAAATGTTCTTTCAAAAGCCAGAGCAGGAGAACAAAAAGGAACTTGGCATCTCTGGAGTTTGTGGTATGCATAAATACAATATTGTTCCATGAAACAATATTTCAAATTCCAGCAAAGCAGAATGTAGTAGCAAATCCAAAGAAAACAGGAAATAGAAGTAATTAGTTGGACAGGAGAAAGAATCCCAAACATTACTAGGATACCAAACGCTTTACAGAGTGGTAGCTAAAAATCTGCCTTTAAAGCCTTCTTTTAGAGGGCTGGAGCACCTGCCCTACAAAGAGAGGCTGAGGGAGCTGGGCTGGTTCAGCCTGGAGAAGAGAAGGCTGCGGGGGGACCTCATTGCAGCCTGCCAGTCCCTGAAGGGAGCTGATAAGCAGGAGGGGATTCAACTTTTTCAAAGGATAGATAATGGCAGGACAAGGGGGAATGGATTAAAACTAAAGGAGGGAAGGTTTAGATGAGATATTAGGGGGAAGTTTTTTACAGAGAGAGTGGTGAGGGGCTGGAACAGGCTGCCCAGAGAAGTAGTGGATGCCCCGTCCCTGGAGGTGTTCAAGGCCAGGTTGGATGGGGCCCTGGGCAACCTTGTGTAGATCCAGGCCTGGAGGTTGGTGTCCCTGCCTGTGGCAGGGGGGTTGGAGCTCTATGATCCATGGGGTCCCTTCCAACCCAGACCATTCTATGATTCTATGATTCTATGAATGTTCTTTGAGTCTTGCTCTGCAGGTGGAAAGTCAAAATCAGTTGCAGCAAATCTGTGCTCTCTGTAATGAATACTGATATCGAACGTACCTATTAAATAATTGCAATCAATTTTTTTCCCCTTCTCTAGAAGGAACTATTCCACACTCCATGTACCTCATCTAGACACCCTGTGCTGAAGGGAGCACAGCTACAGCCAGGGGCTCTTTTGCAAAGAGGGTTTGGGAGGTCACCTCCTTCTCCCTCTTTAACAGCATCTCCTGTGCTCCAGCTCTGCTGTGCATGGAGGGGTAGGGTGTTGGCGGTGCTCCTTCTGCAAGTGGAGCCAGCTGTGAGGCATTCTTCAAGATGGATGGAGGAATCCACTGCATCCTTTGCCAGTTTCCTCTTGCTGTTTAAAATCTGAGCTGTATTTTCTGTTTGAAGTTGTCTGGCTTTAGCTTCTAGCCATGGGTTCTTGTTAAGCCTTTCTTTGGTAGATTAAAGAACCCTTTATGACTGGTATTTTCTCTCCATGGAGGTGCTTAATACCCTGTAATCAAGTCACCCTTGGCCTTCTCTTTGATAAGCTAAACAAATCCTGCCCATCCAACTTCTCACTGGAAGCAGTTCCTCCTCCCCAGCCTTTAAACAGTTTTGGTGGCAGTTTTCTTCACACTCTCAAATGTTTTAGTTTCTTTTAAGACAGCACCTATCCCAGAGTTGTGCATGGTCTTTTGGCATTAATATCACCATGTTTTATGGAGAAACACAACTGCATCCCCACAGCAGGGCCAGGGGAAGATGTCTGCTGAGCTGTGTGACTACAGCAGCAGAGGTGCTAGGAAGGCACTTTGTTCCCACGTAGACCTGTAAGGCTGCAGGCATTGCCTGCATTCCTTGCCCTTCACTGTAAAACTAATAAAAGCATTTTTATTAATAAGCCTGGCTTACCAGATGAGTCATTGATTTCCTGTGTTTCTCCGGGCAGGAGTGGAGCTGCAAAGCATTCTACTCAGCCATTAAGTTTCATTTCTGCTTTTTGGATTCCTTTTCCTGGTGAATTCCTTATATTTACCTCCCCCAGTGCCAATCATGTGTTTAGATTTTCTAGACAAGGGCTGGTGAAGATGAGCTGCTCCTGACCATACTCCTGGGACAGCCATGGATCCTCCGTAGCTCCAAGCACGGCTTTGGCAGAGCTGTGGAAACAGCATCGTTTAAGGAGAGACTTTAGGAAGGAAGAGATCTCCATGAGCATGGCTGGATATGGTTTGGCAGAGAAAGGTGTTGGACATGGAAAGGAGAGCTTGGCCATGATCCCATGACACATCAACCTTTCCTCTGTATTAGTTAAACTGTCTTGAGGTTTTAGAGCCAGAGGTTTTCCAGGCGATGCTCGATGAGGAGGGACCCCACAGTGTGCTTTGCAAGTTGTACTCTTGTTTTGTCCTGATGAAACACATCTGCTACTTTGACCTAATGCAGCTATCTCTGCTGGTGGCTGCTCTGTACCTAGCAGGGTTTGCATGACTCACAGAAGAGGTTTTGGATCAAATATTTTCAGAAATATGTTCACATTCACATGATAAGTTTTCTTCAACTGTCTGTCTTCATGGGGGCTGCAAGGGTTGTTTGGTTGTTTCATTTTTTTCTGCTGGAGCAGTTAATCAACAGGCTGTGATTAAAGAATTTAAGAAACTCCTTCATTTGCCACTCCAAAATTTAATTAACTGAAGCATCTCTAGCTAGCAGCCGAATCATACACGTTGTATTTCTCTTCTCCTTTCTGGAGCGAGACAGAAGACCAGAGCCACCATGTTCAAAGTCTTCTGATGCTGCTGAATTTATATATCAGGGAAATACACGTGTGGTTGTTCCCCCTCCTTCTTTCAGAGGAAGGTATTTTTCATTACATAGCCCTAGACCCGTGTTTTTCCATGCACTACTTGCTACTGTTGTTCTCCTTTTGTTTCCAAAAAGAAAAGGAAAAAAAAAAAGAAAGAAAAAAAAGAAGAAACCAGATGGCTTTAGTGTTGTTTACACCAGGAAACATTTTGAGCATTCAGTAATAAAACTGGGAGGAAATCTTTCACTTCCTTTATGCCTCCTAGCAAGTAACCACATCAATATGAAGTGAGGATGTTTTTGGGTACTGACCCAGTGTCACTGTTCAAAACACAGCCATAAATACTTTCAAGATGCAGTCTTGAATCGGGCTGGTAGTTGAGGAAAAGCCACTTCTGTTTTAGAAAGGAATTCTTTCCCTTCTGTAACCGCTTTCTAAATTGCATTGACATTTAGCAATTATAATAAAAAAGTTTTTGTGTCCTCAGGATCATTTTTCATGTCAATAAACACATTCCTTTGCTTTTCAGTGCAATGTTTAATAATTCTCATTTCCTATAGTGGAAAAGAACCCTTGTACTTTATTTGTATTACACAAATTACATGGAAAAAACAAAGCCATATCTGATCACAGTTATTAAATTAAGAACATTTGCATAAATCCTTCCTTTTTTTTTTTTCCTAATCTAGTTTGCTCTTGGTAAACAGTGTGTTATCTAGGTTTAGCAAAGCATTTGGTCTCTAGCCAGATTTTTTTCTTTCCCCCTGTCCTTTTTGAAGTTCACTTGGCAGGCAAGGTCTGCTTCTCCTAAGCTATCTGTCATCACACAAAGTGGCTTCCAGCTTCAGACAATAAACGAGTTGCTATTCTAGATTAATGGGCTGAACTGTCATTAAGTCGCTGCATCCCAGCTCTGGGGTTTTAGGATGTGTCTTTGTTCCAGCCAGAGGCCCTGCTCTGGGAGCTCCTTTGGGAACTCTCTGTGAATTGTGGAAAGTTTGATGGTGTTCCATGGTGCTCCTTGTCCCTGCGTGGGTTGTGGGGCAGGTTGTGTGATGGGATGGCTTGCTGTGATGGACATCTGCTTGGCACCACTGAAATGGAAAAAGGACTGTCTTGTTTCCGTGGAGGCCCTTGAGTTTCCCAATCTGAGAGGCCCTGTTGCAGTAAGGAACAAAGAGAGGAGAGGAGGAAAGAATAAATGAAGAATTTTTAATTTATTTTTTTTATTCTTTTCCTGGAAGATGTTGTCTGTGCTGAGAGAAACGATCCCTCAAGAACGTGGTGGTTCCTCCCACAGAACAGGAGGAATTAGAAATACCTGAAATACCCCTGAACTTCATGTGCCTGGAAAAGTGGAGCCCTGGTCCATGGCTTGCTCTCCAGATATGGTGAGACTTGGGCTGTCTCTATACACCATGAGCAGCTTGTGGTGGCACAGTGCAGTTTAAACAGTGAATGTCAGTGTCTGTTAAACTTCTTAGCTGGAACCTGCAGATGTACAGAGAGCACTGAAGGGAGTCCCCAGTTACCTGCTTTGGGACAAGCAGATTTCATTCCCCTGCAATCACCTTCTGCTGCTCCCCTTCCTTCTTGGAGCAATTCTTCCCCTCCCCAGCTCTGCTGTTGGTTATTAACTTTCAGTATTATTTCCTTCTTTGCAGGGGAGGGAACCCAACAAGGGTGTATTCCAGTCCTGAGTGACAGAGGTTTTGTAAGGAATGAAAAGACACTTTGTCCTTTTGACAACTGTATTGATGACCATCTTTATATATAGTAGTGCTTCTCCCTAGTACTCCAGGAGGCCTGGTCAGATCCCAGCCTGCAAATCTTTCCCCTTAAAAGCTTGTTATTTAGTTGCCAGCTTACTTGTTCTCCCTGGAGATGCAGCAGACTTCAAAAAAAGATGATGGCAGCCATGGCAAAGCTGCTGTGCTGAGATGTGCACGTCCCATGTGAGATGTGCTCGCGCTACTTTGGCCTTGAGCTTGCTCCCAGGCTTGTGTGTCCATAGTGCTGTGCTGTCTGCAGCTCCTCAGTCTCACTGCTCTGCAGTGACTGGTGTTAGGGTGATGGGCTGAGCTGCCAGGTATGCCTTCCCTGCCCTGTAACATAGACCTTTGCCCCTTTGCAAGGGGGAGAAGAAGCAGGTTAGACATGGGTGTAATCAGATGAGTTCTCCAGGGTGTCTCCAGGGTGTCTGCAGTCTGGGGCTGGACCAGCTGGGCACCAGGAGCACAACCGGCTGGTGGATATGATGCCCTCTTCCTGAGGGCACCGTTTGCTTATAGACCAACCTCTCAGGCTGCCACAGCATCCTGCCTGGTCAGTCTGTGACACAAGGAGGAATTGATACTGTAAGGGACTTAATGGATCCTGGAAGGAAGGGTTTAAGAAGTGCGTGTGAAAGGAGAGGTCCTGAGGAGTCCAGTCCAACCACCTTTATAGGCAACAGCAAACACTGATTTACATGGAATCTGGTTTGGCCCTTAGCAAATGAGACCATCAAAGCCAGCTTTTATCCCCCTTTTAATCAAACATGAGGCAAAATTGAAGCCTTTGTTTACTTGCTGTGATGGAGCCTGACTGCTGCTGGGGTCCCAGAGACAGAGCCCCATGCTCTTAACTTGAAAAGGACTTTGCTGCAGTAATGTCATTAGTTGTATTGACCAAACATTTCCACAAGTGGTGAGAGGTGATAATTGGGATGAATGTGCATTGTGTCACTTTTGAATCATATCCTGTGCCTGGGAAAGACGTGTGCCCCGATTAAACCACCCACCAGGCAGAGGAGGGGGGTTGTCTGTAGTAGCTGTGCTACCACATGCATGGAGGCTGCGGGCTGCCGTGATGAAACATGGGAAACTACAAAGCCATATCAGAGGAAATGCTTCCAACCTATCTAAATCAAGATGTGTGGGGGTTTATTTCTGCCTGTGTTACGTACCCCTGGGCTCTTTTTGGCCAACTGATAGTCATTAGAAGAAGCTGTATTGCTTTGCAATTTACTTATTGCAGGGCTGTGACTTACCTGCTAACAGAATAATATTTTTCCTCGTGTGCACCTTATAATTTGTTGGATGTGCATTCAGCTCCTGTCATAGATTAAACTCCCAGAGAGTTGTGCCACTGCTCTCCAGGCACTTAGAGCCTTCAAATGGCTGCTGAGCACAGCCAGATGCCAAGCGTTAGCGCAGTGACTTGCGAAGGCTTTTTCTCTTGCATCCACGCTCAGCTAGGAAATGAAATACAAGATCTCTGTGACATCAATAAAACATGCTGTCAGCAAGATGTGTAAGTTACCTGGAAGCTGAATTCCATTTACAGGTGTCAGTAGAGTACACTTCATGCATTTTTTTTTTTCCCCCACAAGAGTCAGTTTCTCTGATTGATTGCATTTGTGTTATTGAATCTTGTTTCCATTTCTGGCATTTTTATAAGGCTTATGAAAGTGTAAGGTATTAAACTGGGAGGTTCAGGAGAATGCTCTTCAGGCAGAAGCAATAAGACTGGAAGAGATTTCCTGTGTTTGTTAATATTCAGCTGGGCTTGGGTCTTTACATTGTAGGCTATTGCAGAGTTCACAGAAGAGTGTTTTGCTGTATGTGTCTAAATATACCAAAATATTTCTCATCAAAACCACCTAAATAACTTTTTCCATGCTTTTATGACTTCGATTGCACTGAGAATGCCTAAATTCAGTGATTCTTATACATAGAAATTCCTGGTGTGGTCATCATAAGACATACGTGTTGATTTGGATGGGGTGATCCTGCTCTGTCAGGGGAGTTGGACTAGATGATCTTTTGAGGTCCCTTAAAACTCCTAACATTCTGTGATCTTTCAAGACTAGTGAAACAACCAGTGTGACCAGGCAGAGCTTCAGGGCCAGGGCAGAGAGCTGAGGAGGAATAGCTTTGCAATAAGTAATGCTAGGTTTCTTATTTCAGCAACATGTCTCATTCAGTGGCAGAAGTGACTCCCTTGGATGTTGTCACTGCAAACTAGAACCGTATTCTCATACACATTTCAAGTTGGTAAAGCAGAGGCATGTACCTCCCAGGGACTTTTTAGGGGGGAGGAGAATAGTATGGTGGAAAATCACATCCCTTTTATTCAGATACTTAGACTGTGGGTTGAATGCCATGCCTTAGACAGTGCAGAGAGAGCTAAGGGCGAGGCTAGTAAGATGATGGGTTTTGTCATATGAGGCATGATTAATAAATAGTGTTTGTGTTCCTGTTTCTTCACAGAATCACAAGGTTGGAAAAGGCCTTTAAGATCATTGAGTCCAATCATTCCCATCCTAAGCTAAACCATATCTCTAAGTACCTCATCTACCCTTTTTTTTAAACACATCCAGGGAAAGTGATTCAACCCCCTCCCTGGGCAGCCTGTTCCAGTCCCCGACAACTCTTTCTGCACTTAAACTTCTCCTCTGTTGGGGAAGACAGCAGGCCTGCTAGCAGCCTAGCTCTCTTCTCCCAAGATTTAGGCCCTGACAATATTCTTCTGTTCCCATGAGACAGGAAAAGTTACCCATGCAGAGAGGATCTTAATAATCACATTCTCAAAACACAGCGGCCTTGTTGATAGGGGTACAGGCTACCCTAATCCAAGAGGCAGTTATGGGAAGGTATTTGGGAGTAACGGAACATGTTAGGAACCCACCATAACAAGAGGTTCAAAATAGCAGGTGTGTGGATGCTTTTAGGTATTAAAGGTAAACTAACAATATTTTGCTATAAGATAGGTTTATCAGAACTCGTTATAATTACTAACCAATCAATACAGTGTGAACAGTGTGTGTAACCAATGAGCAGTTTTTTAGCTGGCCACGTTTGCAGTAATAAAGGTCTAGAATCTGTGGGATTTCACCTAATACATGGCTTCACCTCAAATTCATATCGAACTGCGTGTTGCTCTCTGCTGGTCGCTATACTCCTCAAGACTACCGGTGATCTGGCCCCCACGCCCAAGGTGAGCTGTCCCCATCGGATGTGGCAGTGGAGGGCTCCATGCCTGTGTCAGTCCGTGTCTCCTGGCTGGGTCCTGCCCATCAGCTTGTTTTCGTGGCCGCTGGACTCGGGTGAGCACATTGTTTGTGTCTGGCTGGCAAGGGCACCCATCGCCACATGGTTTGTGCAGCCTGATCCCTCACACATCGCCTCCATTAGTGACATTCCATCTAATCCATTCTGGGTTTAAGCAGATTACCAATTCCTTCCAGTGAGTTTCTGGGGTTTGGGGAAATAAAAGGAGGCTCGTAGAGGGGTTTGCTGCTAAGATTTGCCTATGTGTGTGCATTGAGGATTTATTTATAGGACTTCTAACCATAAACAGTTTAATGTTTTTGAATTACTGCTCAGTCTCATTTAGTTTGGTTGTGACCTTGAGCCATACATTTCCAGGGCTCTTGCTAATGGACCTTTTAAATGATGACGATGAAATGCACCAGGCCCTTTGATAAGGGGACCGTTGCTACACTGCATATTATTTTAACATTATTCTACACAATAACCATTATAATATCGTTATTATTTTTTAACTCTGGTTTTATTTTGTCACACCAGCATTACAACAATCCACATCTGAAATATTTCCTCATTTGTGCAAAGCACATTTCTCTGCCAGGGGTAATGAAATGACCAAGCAGTGACCCTCATTTTTATGTTTCTCCTACTGTGAAGAGGAATTGAAGATGAAATGTAGAAGCTAATAGCTGTGCAGCCCCAGTGAATCTAGCAAATCTAAAGAGCCCAGCCATGGGATACATTTAAATATTAAAGCAGTTTTTATGTGCTCTAAACAATATTTGATGCAGCTCTCAGTATGCTTTAATCTGGCTAAATGGTTATTGTGTTATGTGTCCTAGCTGTAAAACTGTCTGGCTCTTTTGTGGTCAGGATACTTTTCCCCACTGCAATTTAGATTGGACATGCATAAAGATAAAGGACCATTCTCCAAAATGTATCCTGTACAGGTTAATCCTGCATGGAGCATGGTGCTTAGAAACCATCCACATTTATTCAATACTTTCTTTCTGATGTGCATCATGACAACTGCTTGTAGGGTAGGGGCGGTGCTGGGTTTTTGAGGGGAAGGAGTCAGGAACTTGACACAGTTCAGTCATATGGGGAGGGTGGCACCTGGCAAGGTGTTTGGTGTCTTACCTTTGCCTGGCCACAGCCAGAGTTTTGTGTTCACATGGTTGAAATTTTTTTTCTTGCTGGCTTCATTCACCAGAAAATACCTTTATTTTATTTTATTTTATTTTATTTTATTTTATTTTNGATCAACCCAGGCTTTTATTTTATTTTATTTATTTTATTTTATTTTATTTTTTAATTTAATTTTATTTTAAAAATTCTTCTGTTTCCCATTGACAGATTTTTGGGGTACAGGAGCTCCTGTGCTTGGGGCTGTCAGAGCACAGCAGTGCCCTTGCTGAGGATGCATCTTGCCTGTTCCCACCAAGCAGCAGCAGAGACGTGTCAGGGCTGAGGCAGGAAAGATGAGGCAGGAGGAAAACCTTGGCTAGCGGCTTTTCCTTGATTGCTGACTTGTATAGAAACAAATAAACGTGAACGTCTTAATTTCCTCTATGCCTCAGTCCTTTCTGGCTGCCACATTTGCTTTGGAAAGCAAAATGCTTGCTGGAAGTTGGCTGCTTCAGCTGACAGAGCATGTCCAGGTAGAGGTGTCGGATTAGAAGCTGTTTGCATGCACTCAGGACTGCAGCTGAATTTCCTGCAAGTCTGTGTTGTTTGTGGGGATTATTCATGGCTTAAAAAGGTGCAGATGGAATTTCTCCTGGGTTTGCAGCCTTCCTAACAGAGCTCTCCTGTGTCCATTCATGACCTAGCCCAGGTTGTGTTATTTTCCTGGAAGGCAGCAATAATTTCTTGCTTCCTTTCTAGCTGCCTAATTCATGTTCATGAGAGGTGTAGGAATCCCTTTGCCATTGCTCTCTCTTCCAAATCTGGTTGAAGTAGGCTAGTGACCTCAAAGGGTAAAACAATCCATACAAAGCCTTATTATTCCTTATTTCTTTAGGACAGCAGGCAAAATATATAGATTCTGCTTTTTCCCTCCTAATTATTCTAATAAAACCCACTACTACTTCCCCTCCTCTCCCCCCAACCCCTGAAGAAACAAATCCAACCCCCAGTGTAACATGGTTGTAGTAGCAATAAGAGGATCGAGTGTTTAGTAACCTCTGGGAATGGGGTTTCTGAATTATCTTGAAGTCTTGAAATGACTTCAGCGATCTCCTTTAAATCCCAAGAGGGCAGTGATCCATATTGTAAACCCTTCACACATAATTTGACACAATTAGCGAATTCTGCTTCTGAGACCAGCTTGTGACTTGTGCTGAAAGCATTTCCTACAGAGGAGCTGTGGGTTGTCTGGGTCTGGGTGGGTGTAAATGAATCAGCCATGGGGGAAAGCTGATATTGCCCAGCTTACCCCAGGCCAGGATGATGCTGATTAAAGAAAGTTGAGTTTCTTCACTGTCAAAATAAATGTTTCCCTGTTTATGTTCCAAAAATAAAGCAGAACACTGCACACAATTCCAGTGTGGGTCTTTCCTGGGCTCCCAGTTCCTTTTGGTCTAACCTGTTTCCCTTAAACAAAGCGATTCCCTGATTCCTGTGCCTGAGCTTCCTATCGCTAAGCCGAATGATCTTTGTCAGTATGACTCTTTTATGATCTCTCTAATGAACTTTCCATTTTATGCTTCTTGTCTGATTAGTAATGCCAGAGATTTAACCAAGCAGAGATAATTCATTAGTCTGAGCCATAGCTCTGAGGGCACAGTGTCAGACCCTCCCTTCCCACTCCGTGCACTCCATTAGTTTGTGCTCAGAGATCTCCATTTGGTTTCTGAGGGAGAACGCAGAAGTCTTCTACTGCAGATTCTTTATGTATTGGTCACTCTTGACTCATTGACAGTGAAAGTCATAGGATCATTTTGGAAGCTCTTACACAGTGATTTGTTTTAAAAAATCCATATTAAGTTTCATGCAGATCAGTGGAAACAGAAAAAAAAATCATAAACTCTGACTTGCAGTGTAAAAAAATAAGTGATTAATTGCAGTTTGTGGATGCAGCTACGATTGCTTATGCTACAATACCTTTCCTGTTTGGTAGTTTAATTTGCAGCCCTTTCAATTCAGAAATTAAATATTTAATCTGTTACTGAGAGAGTGTTAGAGTCAGTGAGCTATAGAGAAGGAGGGAAGTTTCTGTGAGAATGACTCTGTGAATGGCTCAGTATGCTGGTTTGATCTTGTATCTCTTGTCTGCTGATCCCAGGGGGTTGTCTCCTTTTCAGAGGTGCTTTCTGGGATTGGAAAGTAGATGCTTAGTTTCCTAATGTAAGTGCACACTGCTGCACTGGGTTAGTAAGCTGACAGGACTTTGCTGCCTGACCACACTCCTTAGCAGGTTGTATCAATTCTACATTAAAACCCTGGTTCACTCAATTCGCCAGATTGGTGAATAGGCAGCAGCTGGTAAGGTGGGGATTCACCTGATAGAGGGATTAAAACCATGAAAGGAGAGCTCTCCCTCCTTTCAGTTGTGGAGTGGGTTAGTGGGCTGAAGCTGGTTGCAGCAGGGAGAAGAGCCAGGAGAAAGGACTTGTTGGCAAAGGAGAATCATCTGCAGGAGGAATGGGAGCAATTGTAAGGGAGATGTCTTGGAGTAGTGTGGGGAAAACCTGTCGTTCACTAGGACTTGAATGTTAGGAATCATATTATTCATATATACTCATGTGGATCATGTTGCTTTTCTAGGCTAAAGCAATGGCAGACCTCTGTAGCTTCACCCTCCTTGCAAGAAGCAGGGCTTCTACTGCAGAGTGGCTGATGTTGTAGAACTGATCAGTTTGTGCTTCTGAGGGATGTGGGAAGGAGATCACCTCTTTGGCAGAGGGTCTCCTTCCTTCTGTAAGGAGAAGCCGAGCCATGCCTTGTCCCAACTCTACTAGAAAGGCTGGAGTCAGAGCAAGCAGGGCCTTGCAGGGAGTCAGCATATGAGCACGGGGTCTCCTGTGTCAGAACCAGCAGCAACAGCCAGGTAAGTGTTTGGCTGGGAAATCTCTACAATGGCAGCTTGATGGTTCTAGTACCTTTCTTGGGATGTGTTTTAGTTTTTTTCCCAATTCCCTAGTCACTGCTGTGCCAGGTGCCTGCCAAAGCTGCTCTGTCTCTCATTCTGGGGGGCTGCTTGCTGGAAACTGGAGCAGCACTGTTCCTGGAAGAATCCCCTTTTGGGACTGTTCTGCCTTGCAGCTTGTGTACTTGTGCCTGTAGGGATGAGGCAGGTTTTCTATCCCACTTTCTCCTGTCCTCTCCGTGGTTGCACAGGGTAAACCACAGGATGCCTTGTGGTGTGTACCCTCTATATCATCCCTGTTGGGCAGAAAAACAAAACCCTGGTCACGCAAACCCAAAACAACTGCAAATTGGCTGCATTGACTAGATTCACTCAAGTAATACCTGCCTGTGTCAGTGATGATTTGAAAGTTGTTTCCTTATAAGCAGTGGGTGAAAACCTGCTTTCCTCATGTGCCACTACCAGGAAAAAGTCATAATACATCTGTCAGTGACCCAGTCATTGCAGCAGACAAAGGGTAGCTCCATCAAAGTCATATGTTTTGCAGCATGGACACTAGGAGTTGTCTCTTGCTGTTGTTTTTCCTTCCCATGTGCAGCAGGCAGGTGTCAGGAGGGCATGCCAGACAGTGCATGTCAGGATCTCCTTTTGATTATTTCCCCACTGCCAAACATGTGCCCTTCTCACTTCTACCACCGTTGCTCCAGAGGGTAGGCAGGATCTAATTAAAGACAAGGAGGGATGCATCTGCATATGTTGCTCGTGTTTGGGGACTGTCTGGCTCGGTGGAGTAATAATTGGCTACAGGGCCTTTCACCTCTGTGGCATGGCTTTGAATGCAGATCAGCTTAGTGACTTTTAATGTCATTACCATGTGACAGCTGTTTTCTGTGTGAAATTAGCTGGTAGTTTGAGTGTTCTTTCTACAGGAAGCCAATATCGATAATTATCACATCAAATGGGGCTATTAGCACACTTTAAAATATATATAATTTGAAGTTTAATATGCCTCAAGTATAGGTATTGGCATGTGTTGTAACAACATGGAAATCAATGTAAACCCATTTAGCCCCATGCATGTCTATGTATAGAAATACATGCTGGAGGAAAGTACTTGGGATACAGTAAGATATAGCCGTAGCATCTAGCTGGAGGACTCCAACAGCTTTCTGCAACTCCTTTTGGGGTCCCATTTTTATACAGGGCATATAAGCTCTTAATGTGTTTAAAGACTGTGTGAGTATCCCCTAAATGTGTAAAAATCACAGTGAAAAAACAGCATCAACAGAAAAGGTCAGGGTAGTTGAGGGGAAAGTCCTTCTTGATAAATGACTCCCATTTCCATGGTGAGAGCTGTAAGGAGAGATATCTCTTATTAGACTAGCTGATACAGCTGAATGAAACAGATAAGGTTTTGGACATACAGACTCCTGGGTTTTTTTTCTTGCCAACCCTAGATCAAGGCAGCAGCTGGGCTCTTATTTAACTTTTGTGCTTTGCCAGCTGTAACTGGTTTGTCTCAAGATGTAAGCATCTTCATGATTTACACCATCCCTGTGGGTGGTTGTGGTCTGAACTGCAGCTGTTTACAGAATGAAGTTTTGCCACACTTTCTGTGGGGGGAGAAAACAACCCTATGAGAGACACCAGGGAGAAGTGCTGTGGTTGAAGGTTGACCTTAGAGTCTTTGCTTCTGTCCTCTGCTGCTTTTTGGAATTGTGTTCTCCATTGCGACCCTAACAGCAGCAATAATGCAGCTGTGAATCGTTGACTCATTCCCCTACCTGAGTGGGAAGCTAAAGAGGAGGCTGGAAATGCTGACTAAATGTATTTATGCTGTAGAGCAATAGCTCATCAAAGCTAAAACCTTCTGTGGAAAGCTGTTTTTTATAAAAGAGCTCTTTGTTGTGTGTTCCTCCTGGACCATAGAGACAAACAGCTCCAGCAGGTGAAACCATGGTTTTGTAGGGGTGCTGGTGGGATGGGAAACCTGAGTCTGTGTGACTGCTGTTCCTTGCTTGGTATCATATTTATGTAAAGAACAACAGATGTAACTGAAGAGGCTTCCTGAGAAAGACACTATCTCACTGCACTTTAGGGGGTGAAAAGGGCTATTTGCCATCTTGACATTTCTTCCTAATCTGGAACTAATTTCCTATTATGGAACTCTTCATGTGTCATGTCCTTGTCTCCCCCCACCCCCTTCCTGCAAGCCCTCTTCAAGGTGATGTGCTCAGCATGACTGTTCCTTGCTTATGATCTCTGTAGGTTTTCTGCTTGATTGATTCTGTAGATTTGCCTGCAATCCCTTCTGCCTCAATCTTGTAACACCTATATACTCATACACTATTATGGTAGCGTGCTCTCCTCAGGGTATAAATGATTAAAACCCTATAATTCTGCAGTCCCCCGTAATACATGTAGCCCCTCCTATTAGGTAATGAAACCATTATTCACTAACAACTTAAACATGCAAGTCTGTGAAGGTCTTTTATAAACAGGTGAGGTGTTATCTGTTGGAGAAGAGAGCCTCCAGGCTATTGCAAAAGAACATGGTTTACATAAAGTGAAGGATGTTCCTGAGATCCTGGGAAGACACAGTAATAGAGACTCTAACACAACAAGACTGGATTCTTAGGCCCAGTTTCTCAGGGTTCTCTATGGAGTGATTTTAGGGTAGAGATGTATCTGTCAGTAGAGTCAGGGTTAATTCCCCTTTCTGGATGACCTCCCAAAGCCCTCTCTTAGACCCCTCTCTCCTGTGATCCGTGGTGGGTTCATGCCTTGGTGAGCGGAGGAACCAATCTCAGCTGAAGGAGGTGGAAGTGCTGCCTGATGTGGGATTGCACTGCAAGGATAACACATTGGCTAATTTGTGGCTATCTCCTAGTAGAAGTTTCCAGAGTAGATTGCAGATGGATTCTTACAGAATAACCCCACCCTATAGCTAAGGGCCTTGTTCTGGCACTCAATGGTCCCTGCTCCTGGTGTCCTTTCTGCACTCAGACTGCAGGCTGGAAGGAAAAAGCTTCAGAAACACGAGTGGTGATACAAAAGGTTGGGACTCCTTGTTAACTCTTTGTACTGCCTGCTGCTGCCATCCCAGAGCTGTGTTTCAGCCATTTACACTGATGATGGGGGTCCCCCAAAAGAGGGCCACTGGTTTTTACAGATGAAGTACTTGGTATGGGGGCTGTGAATAGAGCTGTTGTGAAAATGTGTTGGTCATTTAGCAACAAGAAGCAGATGCAGTCTCGTGTATGGGAACATTTAGTGGCAGGAATGGAAGAAACCCAGGGACATGTCACTGGTGCAGATACACCGTGTCTCAGTGGGAATGTGGTCTCTTTCATTCCTGCATCATGAAAGAAGCAGCCTGTCCTACTTGAGATATGTTTTATACCTTCATTACAAACCTCTTTCTGTGTGAAAAGCAATTCCCTCACAAATGGCCCTTCATTAGCTGTGGGGTCATGTCAGAAAGAATCATCAGTGTGCTGCTGATGTGGCCAACACATCTTGTGAACTCTTTGACCCAAGCAGTCAGCAGGATTTCTTTATGTGAAGCACTAATATGAAAAGCATTAGCATTAATGAAAGAGCTCTTGACCTGGTTGGTGTAAGGGGTCAGCAGAAGTTTACAGACACCTTTGCCTAACATTCCTATCATGCCTGGCAGTTGGACTCTCATCTTGTTTTTCACAGACTCTGATTAATAATATAATTTTGAAATTCTGCCTGTTGATGTAATGGGAACCCAGCCAACCTGGAAGCCACCCTAACTGCAAGCCATCACCCATTTTGGGATTGGTCTATCTGCTTGCATACACTATGGTGTTGCATCAACTGTCTACCCTGCTGCAAAACAAGAAAGGGACTAGAGCAGGTGAAGACTTTGAATAATTTAATAATATTGAATAACTGAATATAATAAAATTGAATAATTGAATAAAATACTTCTCTTTTATAAACCTTACCCTCATGCTTCTCTCAGCCTGGTTAAGAAGCTCCTCCATGGATGGGAAAAGAATTTCCCAACATATCTTGATTCAATACGTCCTTCCTTCAGGATGCAAAGATAAATGTTGATGGTCCTGAACGGTCCTTAGTCATTGCAAAGCCTATTTGAAAGGAGATGGTGGAAGCAGAAGCTCTTGTGAAGGGTGGAAATCCTTTTTATAAAGGCCTTTTTCTTTAAAATGAGAAGTAACTTTTAAAGTACACGACTGTAAACGTCAACCTGATTTTTGCTTTGAAATCCAATTTGCACTTGGATCAAAGAACAAATAAATGCTGCATGTAGGTCGAGTACAGCATGCTGAGTTGTATATAATGTAATTGTGGACATTAGCTACAGAACTTGAATTGCAGGATGATTTATTTCAGAGCCCTGGAAGTGTTCAGGTGCTGTCTGAGCACCCCAGCTCTTCCCTGTGCTCATGGGCATGGCGAGGGGAAATCTCAGCTACTCACATCATGGCTGAGAGCTAAATGCCTCTTGCCCATTTAGGGATCTGAGCGTACTGAACTGGGGAGAGGGCCAGAAATCCTCTGAGAGTGGCAGACCAGTTTCACCTGCAGGATGAGCTACAAAAATGTGGGTAGGTGTAGACTGGAGTCTTGCATCTGTTTGGGACTCCTTGTTCTGGTCTGTAGAGCAGCAACTGAGCATATTATGTTTCATTTCTGCCACTTGCCTTATTCCAGCTCCGGCTTTGATTCGCAGAGCTGTTAAGCTGCTGGGAGGGGAAGAGCTATCTGTGACTGTTTTGTCAGCCTTACAGAAGTAGTGGGATGTGTATAGGTAGGAACAGCGACTGTGGCACTCCCAAGACAATAATATCTTTGTTTCTACTCTGGAGTGCTCTCCTAGCTGTCTGGCATCTCATGGAGCCAGCTCTATTTCAGAGAGGGGAAAAAAAATAAATGAGGACGCTTGGCTGAGCCACAGGGCTAAAAGTTCATTTTGAAACAAATGGCATTTCAGCTGTCTGACTTCTTGTAGGGGATGTTTACTTACTGCAGGAAGGTGATTGTATCAGCTTACCTGGATTTTTTGGTGTTCTTAACAACATGCTTTACTCTGGGAATAATTTACTTAATTAGGTCTGCCTGTTAATTTTTCTTGCCCAATTGAACCTTTTCATTTGCTTTATGAGGGTAACCAAATCCCAGCTCTGTTGAAGATGTGGGACAATGGTGATTCTTGCTCATGGGTTGCTTCTATTTTGGGGCTGATAGTGTCTGGCCTAGAGTCCAGACTCCTCTGTATGACTGATAGATGACCCTTCATCTCGAAGGCTGCACCTGCACCCAGCCTACAGGAGCTGAAGCCCTTCCAGGGTCATGCAGAGCAGGCTGGTAAAGTGGAACAATTAAAGGTTGAAGGTGGGAGTGCAGAAACGTCACAGGGACTTTGGCTGTTTGGTCCTTATCTGCAGTGTCATCAGAGCCCACCTTAGAGAAACACAAGAGGCTGCCTGGAGAGAGGTGTGGAATATTTCATACTCCATTTTGGGTAAACATTGGCTTCTGTGGGAGTTGCTTTATTTCTGGATTTGTTATGCTTGGTTTGTCTTGTTGGCTTTAAATATTTGTACAAGTGACTAGAGCTATGCAAACTCTGCCTGAAGGAAATGTGAAACAGAGGATAAGAATTAACGTGAGGTACCAAAATTAGTCAGTATTCTAACTAAAAATATTGTGAGAGAAACTGAAGAGATGAGGTAGAAGCACAAGGAAGTAACTGTTCTTCTCACCTGTGGAGGTGAATGCCCAGGGAATGCATTGGGCTCACACCACCAGCCTGTCTGACTATGCTTAAACAGGTTTATAATTGACAATGTCTTTAAAAGCACTAATTGATTTGTGCTTGGACATACCAGTTGGCAAGGGAGACTGCCTGCCCAGTTACTGTTCAGACACACTGGTTTCTGCTGCCATTTTTGTTGTCAATATTTACCTTAATATTTTCTTTAAAGACTTGTAAAATGCATGGTAAAATTTGACAAGCTGTGCAAATACACAGAATATAGCCTCCATCCATAGCCCACTGCTTGAGCAGCACCGAAATGCTCCCTGCCATCATAGTGGCAACAAAGCTGTGAAGTTTAAAGTCACAGTGGGTGAGTTTGGGTGGTGTTTCAGGGGTTAGAAATACCTAGGCTTTGGGACATGTTGCTTTGCCAAGCACACGGTTTGTTATCTTGATGTATCAAATGACAGGATTACTTTTACAAGTGTAATAACTCCCTGTGAAAACCAGTGGGTGCCTTCTCAATTAATTGATTCCTTCCTGTCAGTTGCTGTAAGGGAAGATAAAGTTTATTAAGAAAAATATACTGCCAAGTGGAAAACCCTGAAAACCAGAGACACAGGGAATAGCAGTGTCAGGGAGTAGCTGCTTAGAATGCAAGTACACTGGGGTCTGCCTGAGATAAAACAGCAGAAAAGGGTTATTATTGCTGCTGGTTAAAAACAACTCAGCTGACTGTATTAATGGCATAAACCCATTAGAGTGAGAGAGAAATGAGAGAATAGGTTTCCTCTAATAGCATTGTTCTGTAGACAAGCACCTGAAAATCATTTTTGGCTTGTTTGCTGAATGGGGAGGTATGGAGCGCTGGCTTGGATGTGATGCTAATAAGATCTAGTTGCTGAATATCACTCTCTGAAAGAAAGAAGGGCAGTGACTGAGTGCCTGTGATTCTTCAGTGTTCACGACCAGGCTTGGACAACCCAAGGCTTCCTACTATGCCATGGAGAGTTACTTTTATCTTTTTCCTCCATATGTGTCACTCATTAGGAAAATAGCCAATGCTACTCTTTCTAAGCACAGGAAGGAGAACAGCAGTAACTGGGTGATACTTTTGGGCACTGCAGAAAGTTTTTCTGCTTCGTTCCCAATCCCTTGACCCATCAGTTTTACTATCATAGAGTAATAGCATGGTCTGGTTTGGAAGGGACCCCAATGAACATACAGTTCCAACCCCATCTAATTCTGAATTAGGGAGTGACAGGAGTTTTCTGAGTGGAGATTCTTTTGTGGAAGTTCATAGAATCATAGAAGGGCATGGGTTGGAAGGGACCCCAAGGATTATAGAGCTCCAACCCCCCTGCCACAGGCAGGGACACCATCCTCCAGGCCTGGAGCTACACAAGGTTGCCCAGGGCCCCATCCAACCTGACCTTGAACATCTCCCGGGACGTAGCATCCACCCCCTCTCGGGGCAGCCTGTTCCAACACCTCACCACTCTTTCTGTAAAAAAACTTCCCACTAATATCTAATCTAAACTTTCCCTCCTTTAGCTTTAATCCATTCCCCTTTGTCCTGCCATTGTCTATCCTTTGAAAAAGTTGATTCCCCTCCTGTTTGTATGCTCCCTTCAGGTACTACCTACAACTATATTTTGATATTATGGTTTGGCTTTGTTTGGTTGTCTCTGGACTGTTCTCTGATTACGCTGAATGCAAACGAGCTGAAATAATCAGTCAGTAATTTGAAATATTTTCTATGAAAGCTTAAAGAAAAAGAAGTTGAAATGTATTCTACAGAGGGAAGGACAGCCATAGCTGCCTGCTGTCCCCTTAGAGCAGTGTGTGACTCTTTCAGTGCTAATGGGAACCTCAATTCATGTGCCAAACTCCCCAAAGTATTAATGTTCTGAAAATTGCTGCTGACGTTTCTGTGAGCAGCAACAAATTGTCGCTGGCAAAATCAAAGCCTGCTGAAACTTGCTGCATATGAAGGCAAGATATTTTCTGTCTCTGCTCTTGCAAAGCAGGATGTCTCCTGCAGCCTTCTGTCTCTGTGGATGAGCTGGGCTTTATTCACTAGTATTCATGGAAATTTTCCTCCTAGGAAAACACGCAGGTTTTGGAAGACAGCACCCGACAGCAAGGGCTATGTCTTTTGGCTCTTGCTTCCAAACAAATCTGTAAGCATGAGGGGAGGGGAAAAAAAATGCCTTCAGGAGGTTTAAAAATAGTTCTCATAGCTGGGATTTTTTTTGCCATATTTCTACGTAAGCCCATCCACTTTTACTCCCCTGTTAACACTTGCTGCTTCTGCTGTTTTTCTCCTGTTGCAGGTTTTATCTGAGAACTATTTAATGTGATAGGATTGGTATCTAACAGGATTTGAAAATGGTGTCAGGGAAGAAAAAAAAACCAAACCCTTAAAAAAATCTTAATTTTAAAAGCTTCATGTTCTGGCAAACAGTTTGCTAGAGATTAGCATGGTAGTTATGATTAGAGTACAATCTGCATTATCCCACAATTTTCCCTTTCATATAGCACATTATGCTAATCACCCTGTATTCCATTTTTCAATAAAAGGTCAACAGTGCACTGTTTGTGCAGAATGTGCAATTTAAACTTCATGTCTGTCATTAGAGATAATCTAGGTTTGCTGTATCAAGTGAGGTTGTCATAGAAACTAGACCTGAGATCTCTGTTTACAGCCTTTGGAGAATAAACACTTTGCATTTATTTCACTGAAAAATAGGCGAACAATTAAATAAGGTTTGAAAACAAAACCATAATGGTCCAGAGAGAGATGTCATTCATCAAAAATCAATATATGTTATGCAGCTGGTAAACTCCAAGCATTCAAGCAGTTGACTGACAGCAATAGCAAAGTATTTCCTGGGGGTGGGGGGGGTGAAGGGAGTAACTGATAGTGTATCATAATGCCTGGAGCAGAATTAATTTAGATTTGCTAATAAGTTTTGTTCCAGGAATTTCAACACTGAAGAATATTTGTTTTAAATTTTTGCTTTGTCATGTTAGGTTTTTGGTGTTGGATCATTGGACTCTGTTAATAATTTAAAAAGAGTTTAGTTTTCATTTTTCTATAATACCCTGCATCTTCCTATCACAGCTAAACTTTTCTTTGTGGCTTATCCTGCAGTTTGCAGGTGTCCTCAAAACATCTCTGCTGTATCTGAGGCATCGTTAGGGAGCAAAAGGGCCACAGTGTCAAGCTTAACAGGGAGGTTTTAGCTCGCTCTTTCTGTGACATGTTACTAACTGGTAGAGCTCACCTTTGTCAAGCAAAGGTATTTAGCAACATTTCAGGAAAGGATTAGTGAGACGTGTGGACAAAGATGGCTTCTGTTGTTACAGCACAGTAAAATCACCAAGACTATCAATCTTGATTTCCTCAGGGCATAATCATATTACCAGCTGGGTGTTTATGTAGGGGTTTTGTCAATGGCATAGTATTACTCTACTGACAAGATGAATTACGCAGATCGTGTGTCTTCTGAAGCATCTGAAGACTGCCTGATGTCCATGCACACAGCCTTTTAAAGGTAGGAACGGACTGTTCATGTGCCATGTACTTGGATGCAAAGGTACACCCAAAACAAGTGGCCTGTTGCCAGCTTTTGGGTAGAAATCGAAACAAAAAGATTAACCCAATCTTGAAATGAGATGAGAAAACCAGCAAAACCACAGATAAAGCAAGAATGAAAGGTCTCTGACATTTTGCTTCTGCAGCAAAGCATTTCTCTCCCAGCAGACAGGTCCACTGAATTTTTTCAGGTGGTAGGTACACATGCTTTGCTTTCCAGGGTGCCCGACCCGACAGCCAAGCCTGTTGTTTCCTGCTGGAGGAAGCTGTGTACAGCTCTGTTTGCTGTAGCGTGTTTCTCATCACTTCTTCCAGCAATCAGTGTGATCTGTTAGTCCCTAAGGGCTGTCCCTGATATCTCATTTTCCCAGGAAACAAGGGGACAGCTCTGCTAAGGGCTGCCTGCATTGCATTGTGCCACGGTGGATTTGGTCTTTATAGTCTATATAGAGCCCTGTCTTTAAACCCTGAAAGAGCAACTAGGATGAACACAGGCTGGTTTCCTGGTATTTGTAAGCCTTCAAGTCCTTGGGTTTTGGTGGTTGTGTGTTCTAACCAAAGCTCAAAAAAAAGAGCTCAGGTAGTTCTGTAAATGCAATTTCTCTACCTTTCCAGAGCAGAAAGTCTTCCCATGCCTGATGTGTTTGCTCAGCAGCACACACTTCCCCTCTAATTATCTGCTCTATTTGTAGTTCTTGACCTCAGCTGCTTCAGGAACATGGCAGGTCTGTGAATCAAGTCCTGGCTTGTTGAACTGCCATTCAGACAATTTTTATGATGCAATATAAGCTAATCCAGTATTAGCAGGCAGATAGACCTTGAAAAGCACTTTCTATTATGCCCGTGCTCATGTTGAGACTCACAGCCTTGCCTTTGGGTGACTGGCATTGCACTGGTTGAAATACCATGAAAACCACTAACTGTAATAAGTTGTTTATCCTGGCCTTAAGCTTCCCTTGGAGCTGTTCCTGCAACTGTGCTGCATTAGTACCAGGGCCCTGAGTCTATACAGACACCTTCAATCAGAGAGGCTAAAGCGATGACAGGGGCTCACAGACAGTGTCTACACTTGACTGAACAGCCTCAAAGGCTTGGAAAAGCCCAGGGGACATCTGCCAATGTTTCTGTGGGCTTAGAGCTCGGGCTGTGTCAGTGAGCGGTGTGCCTGTGTTCCTGGACTTGCGAACGATGGGGGTTGCTTGCCTTTTTGCATGTCAGGGTTTTAATGGACTCTGCTTGTAACTCTTTAATCTCAGCACATCCCAGAAGCTTAGGTTGGTGGCCATGTCACAGACCTTTCACCTGAGATGGGAAGCCTCTGTCCAAAAGGAATCGCCACGTAGGTCCAAAGTGGCCACCTTTCGTTTCAGCCTGGCTTTGTTTGGCAGTGCATTTCTAGAGGAGAACCTCTCATGCCTGCTTTTGCTCTTGGTTTATTGGCCATGTTTCTCTCTACCAGTGCTGCGATGTCAGAAGGCAGTGGGGGAGACTGTGTTGCTGGGTTTTGCTTTCTGATTGCTGTGACTTGGCCCCTGAGCAGGGGGCTCTCCAGAGTGGAGAGCACGATGTGCTCCTAGCAGCCAGCGCTGCTGGACACTCCTGGGTCCCAGTTGGTGAGCACAAACATGGGTAGCGGTGACCCAAACGTGCAGAAGGCTATGGCTGTGTCTGGGATAGGGGCAAGGAGGTAGCCTTGCCTGTCAGAGAGGAATGAGGGGCTTTTCCTAGTGTAAACTGCTTTCAGCACTGGGGATGTGTACTTTGAGGCTTGGCAAATGTCTGACCACTCTGTTCAGATGAGATGTTGGCATCTTCACTAGCTCTTTAGTCTGAGTGTGGTGACCTAAGTGCCCTGGAGTGAAATCTGGACTCTGACACTATCCATGGCAAAACTCCTGTTGCTTTATTATTATTTATTTATTTTAAATTTAAGGAGAAACAGGAATTACTTCCATATATGCATTACATGATATATGGCATTATTCTTCTGGCCAGAGAAACAACGATCAAGTGAGAAGGAGTATTCATGTAACTCTCTGCTACTGGTTTTCTTTTTATGTATGTGGCAAAAATATGTTTATTAAAGTGCTTGGTTTGTCAGTTAGTTGAGAGGTGTCCTTTTGAAAGGCTTACTAGATAGGACTTGCTTTTTGACCTATGTTGTGGTGGATGTTTTGATCAGGTACAAATCCCTTTGCCTTTTGTAAGACAGACTGAATATCTGAACAGTCCTCTAGTCAGAGAGGGAACTCTGCTACTGCATTTCCCTGCTAGTATCTTTTAATTTTATTTTGAGCATCTATGGTCATGTTGTCCAGGTTAAATGATCTTCCTTGTGATTCTCTCCATAGATAAGTGCTCCATCATCCTCAGCATGGATTTTTCCACTTCCAGTTTCAGGCTTTCTTCTCACTTTTATCCTTGAATTCCTCCTCTCTACTCCCTGGTATTTATAGGCTACTGTCACCTCTTTTATTCCCCAATCTTCAAGCTTCATGCATCCTCTTTTCCATGCTCCCTTGATGGGAAATAGCTGCCATTGCTGCTGTAGAAGGGGAGAGGGTGGGAAGAGCAGTGATTTCTCAGGTTATGCTGGCTTCCTTAAACAGTGAAGCCAGTGTCTCCTTTCAGGAGGCAGCTTTCTCTGAGCTTGGCATGTGCTGGGCTGAAGTATGTGAAGTAAATTGTAGCTGGGGCCATAGATTTTGGTGATGTGGCAGTTATGAAGTCTGAGGCAGCTTTGGCAGTTATTGGGGGGGTTTTAAAAAAAGATAAATCTTGGAAGAGCTTTTTTTCATAGAATGAATGAAAAATGACAATATCTTCCAGCTTCTTCCTTTGCTTGCTTCTCCAGGCCTTTTGAGCAGGCTGTGCTTGAGGGACTCTATTGTCTTACCCAACTGATGGGAAGGTTTTAGTGTGGAGGTTGATGAGAAACAGGGAGTGCAGTGTCTCCAACCTTGCACAGGAACCTTGAGTCTCAGCAGGTGCTGCTGTGTGAGCAGTGCTATGTGTCCTGGTGTGACCTGCTGCTGTGTTGGATCATGGCTGTACACAGAAAGATCATAGAATCATAGAATCATGGAATGGTCTGGGTTGGAAGGGACCCCTTGGATCATAGAGCTCCAACCCCCCTGCCACAGGCAGGGACACCAACCTCCAGGTCTGGATCTACACAAGGTTGCCCAGGGCCCCATCCAACCTGGCCTTGAACACTTCCAGGGACGGGGCATCCACTACTTCTCTGGGCAGCCTGTTCCAGCCCCTCACCACTCTTTCTGTAAAAAACTTCCCCCTATGGATGAATGGAATGATTGAATTGGTGTTTCTTGAGACCTCTTGGTGAAAACATATGGTGACTTCTGTTGCTCCTGGGCTAGCTGGGTGGTCACTGGTGGCTTTGCTTTGGTGGCTCTGTGCTGGTGCCTTGCCAAGAGCCTTCTTACCTGGGATATAGACACGTATAAGGGTGTGTGCAAGAGCATCCTGCTTGTACCTGTCTCATGAATATTCACTCTTGGTTAGTGAGGAAGAGCACACTTGGGCAGTAGCTGATGTGGCTGGAGGTGCAGGGCCAAGGTGCTGCCCGCAGGGAAGGGATCCCCTCAGCAGAGCATCCTGGTGCACAGGCAGCTCAGTGGTGTCCATAGCACTAGAGGTGAAAGTCAAGGCTGCTGCTGTGATAGCCTGATGATGAAGCTTAATTACCCTCAGTGTTCAAATCTTTCCAAAAGGCTGTGATGCCTGTGAAAATGGGATGATGTTAATGGCTATTCTGTGAGGAGCCAAGGTTAATCTAGAGACATCATACGCTCGTGCATGATGTGTTGTCATGTTCTCTGTGCCTGTTTCACTGTGACATCTTCTCCCTTTGTTTGGCTTCGACTCCTGCTGTGTGTGCTGGCAAAGAACAGCTTTCTTCAAGTAGATGTTGCACCTGCCTCCACTCCTGGGCACTATGGGAATAATAAAAATAAAAACTCACTGCCTACTGACTATTTGTCCCAATTTTTGGGTGTCTCATTCAGTTACTCCAAAGTATATTAAAAAACCCAAAGGAACCAGTTTTACAATATTTTTGTGAAGGAGCCAGTTGCACATGGCACATGCTGAAAGCTGATTTTGAAGGGATCTAAGACTCAAAGTGAAATGACAGCTGAAGATTGACTCAAAATTCCTGGACAATGGTTTCAATTCAAATTAATTTTTTTTAAATGAGAAAAGATGTCTCAAGATTCTGTTTTGTAAGGGCTGGGATATAGTATTATAACTTCCTGCTGCCTGCTTCAAACTCAAAGGTTTTAATTTTGATTTCTGATTGTCTGTTTCTTTTTTTATGTTTTGAATAAGGAAAAAAAATAATCCAAGGGGTGAGTTTGTCTGTCAATTATTGCTATTTTCCAAGGCAAAATAATTCAGAAGGACAACCAGTGCTTGGTGAAACCAGCATCTATGAACTGAGCAGGCAACAGAGAGCTTGTATGTGACTTTGGAGCTCAGCAGTTAAATGGTTCATCTCCAGCTTGGGCCAGCGTGTTTTGAACAGTCACTGCAGGGAGAAAGCAATGGGGGAGGAGAGAGAGGGCAGAGGCTGGTGCTAATGTTTTTAATTTCTCATTTACTATCAGGCAGCACCATATGGAGCAGAATGGAGCATATAGAGCAAAGAGGGATGGATGACATTTTTCCCTTGAGCTTCTTGTCAGGAGACAAGGAAAGTGAATTCTCTGTAGGTAGCTTGAGCCTTGCCAGAAAAGTGGCTTTTAGGCTTGCTGATGGAGGTGAGGATATCTCTTTTAAAAAAAAAAAATCAAATGTGTGGGCTTTTGCATTTTTTTTGTTGTTAATATGATGAGTGGGAATGTGACTTATGCCCCTCTAATATTTTCATAATGTCAGTGCATTATTTTCTCACAGCATTCAGAAGTGTGCTAAGCACTTGTCACAATCAAGTATTATTTATTTGGAGACTCGGTAGGATGCCCAGGCATCTGAATGCCTCTAAAAGAAACACTGCTGCTCTGACTGATTGTGCAATGGCACTTCTCCTCCCAGCTGCATCTCATAATCTCCAAATGCCAGCAGACCTGTGGTGAGCAGAGACTCTTTCCTCTGCTCCACTGCTTCTCCTCTGACATCTCTTCCTCCCACAGGTTGCATCACCTTCCTTCCAATGACTGCTCAAAGGTTGAAAGCTTTGCACTTGCTCAAGAGCCAAGGGGTTTGAAACTGGGGGAGGGGGGAGTAAGGGAGAAGAGCCTGCCAGAAAAGTTATGCCCTTGAGGATGGGTTTTGTGTTGTAAGCTCTGTCTGGAGGGTGCTTGAGAGCTCCTGGGAGCTCTGAGCTCCTCTGTAGCACTCGGAAGGCACAAGAAATATGGGTCTGAGTATAGGCTTGGGAGAAGCTTTTCAATAAAGCATCTCCTGAGAGCTGTGACAGCTGAAGCTGTGTGTGGTGTGTGTGAACCAGGCTGCTTTGTGTCAGCAGCGAGGCCCCCCACAGAAAGCCCCCCTAGTCCCTGGGTGATGAGACCTCAAATTGTGTGTTTGTGTGCATGTTTAGACATGCAGTGCTCTTCCAGCTCTCCAGTGCCTCTGCTAGCAGGGTGCCTCTTGAACCACAGGGAGCAGATAAATCTATTGGCATGGCTCCTTCAGCTCCCCTCCAGCCTCATGTGCCCTCAGCTCAGCGTGCTGCAAATTTAAATGATTTAGAAAGCATTATTTGCCAGCTTCCCTCTTTAACAGGGTGTAGTGCATCTTCCATCTATTCCTTGTGCTGAGGTCATCGTTTCATAGCTGCAAGGCTATAACCTCATGACTCCAGCTCTTAATTGTGTTTTAGGACTACTTTTCTTATCCATGATGGATTTGCAGTACAGTCAGAAATGAAAAGCAAAGGGTTGAGGGTAGTTCAAAAAACCTTCCTCAACCCTTTCTCATGAGTCTGGCTTACAGCTTCATGGACAAAAGATGCATGCACATGTCAAATCTTCTTGGCGTGGTTTTGAAATTGAGAAGTACTTGATATCCAACTACTGATGTCCTGTTAGATGTCTTACCTTCTACAATGCATTCTCAAAAGCCTCACCATGTTCTTTCCAAAGGTAAATAGACATTTAACCAGGTCATTGTGAGCTGGTGGTCTTGGCTGTCCTATGTATTCAGGTCCTTTGAGCAGCAGTAGATATTTGAAAAATACTTTTAATGGGGAGGGTAGTAAATTGTTGTGATTGGTTTCAAGCTCCTTCTCTTCTCCCCCCACCCCCCCTCACGCAGTGCCTGTAAATCCAAAACAAGTGATGATGATTCTTACTGAGAGGAGTGTCTGGTGCTCCTCATGGGTATGAACTGGGGTAAACTGGTACCAAGAAATCTAAGGAAAAGCCTGGTGTGGATACTGATCCCACCCTGGCTGGACTTTCAACACTTCAGACAAGTCAGAGTCCTCCTCCATCATGTGCTTAGGACTCTGTCCTGCAGAGCCTTGCACCTGCCTCCATGGTGGCATCTGAGACTCTTCTGACTCCCTATGCTGTGTGATTAATTGCTGGCGCAGGGAGAGGACATGAGGGCCCAACTCTTCTGGCCTCCATCATGGTTCACTGTCCCGAAGTAGGCAGTAGTTGGCCGTTAAACACATGGAAAGCTACTGTCAAGCTCATATGTGTATTTCTCACCTCTTGGGGTGGCTGTCTCTTCATGTGTGTGCTTTGCATTCTGGAGTTGGTATTAACAAGCTTGTTTTCCTTTGCAAAGAGAAGGGTGTACAGAGGGACTGTCTTCTGATCAAAGCAGGAGGCTCAGATTCAGGGTTTTTGACTCTCCTTTCCTCTGAGTTGACTATTCAGTACCTAATTTTTTTGAACGCCCGCACTGCAAAGCAGGTGCAGCACCTGAGCTGAAGCTGTGTGGTGAGACATGGTGCTGTACAGCACTGAGGGACACGCTCAGGTAACACGCACCAGGGTACTCGATGTGCCTGTTTCCTGACAGTGCAGGAGACCTGGGCAGGATCACTGGATGTTTGCTGATGCAAATGCTTTAAATCTGCTGGGAAGGGTTTAGCGTGCATGGCTCAAGCTCTCAAACTTCCAAATTGGTGTGGAAGAAAGGCTTGCTTGGCCTCAGAGCTAATCTGTGAGAGGTGTTCACTCCCCTTGTCCAGCTGGCAGCCTTCCCAGGCAGCGTGTCCAAGTCCCCAGGCAGCAGTCACAGATCATGCCACCTCAGGGAAAGGATGCGTGCTGTGCGCAACGTTCACGACAGCAAGGGAGGAGGTTGGAACAAAGCTTTCAAGGAACCAAAGAGAAAGGAGGTAGGTGACCTTGAAGTGCAAGGGTCTTTGTCCTGTTTCTAGCCTGAACCTTGCTGGATCAGGGCTGGCTGGAAATGATTCTCTTCTGCTGGTTGCTCAATGGCCTGTGTGAAACATAATCGACACATTTGGCTGCGGCGTTGCCAAGTCTTCAGGCTCCCTGTGAGTAACACAACTCTGGCCCCTGCTGCGTAGAGCCTCTCTTACTACAACGTTGAGGCATTACTTACTTTCCATGATATTTTGGGGGAGGAAGGCTGTTTTCTACCACATGCAATGACTCACAGCTGAGAGAAACACAAAGCCATGGGCTCATGGGCTAAGTTTAGTCTGTTGTTTAGCTTGCTGCGTGCATCTCGTGAGACTGTGTTCATACAATTTGCATTAACATTTGTCCTTCATTTAGATAGCATTGTGGGGTTTTGCATAATACAAGGCTGTGTCAGATTGATGTCAGGAATAGGCTGCAGGAGTTAGAATCATCCCACCTAGCCGTAGGTGCTCATGTGAGGGGGTTCTCTTAGGGGCCTGGTAGTTAGAGGAGGAGGTGTTTATGCTTTCAGAGGGTGACATCTTTGGGGTCTGCAGAGGGACATCTGGCTCTCCATTGACTAGGTGGAGAGAGAAGGGTGATGAGGCTCCTAACTTAGGCTCATGGGTGATGAATCTGAAGTTGTGCTTCCTTCCAACCTCTACAATTATGTGAATCTGTGAACCTGAGCTATCTAACAACGCAGAGGTCCCTCTTTGTTGCTTCAGGGCTCTGGGAGGGGAGAGTCAGAGGTGGCTGTGTTTTGCTGGGTAGCAGGGGACTTGCGTGCAGAAGCATGTACCTGCAAGATGATTAGGGCAAGGTGTTGCCTCCCCTGCTGCTGCTGGCCCAGTGTTTGGGGTTGGGCTCTTCAGTTCAGCTGGGATCTCAGCATCTTGCACCCTTGAGACAAGCTCAGCTCCCACAGATGATTCGTGTGGGCTTGTTGCTGTGTCTCACTACCATTAAATCCATCTGCCTCCAGCAGCTGTGAGCAGAGGGATGACCACTGTGTTTGGTAGCTCAGTACTTGCTTGTGTGACACCTGTTAACTCCTGTCCTGAAACTTCCCCAGAAATGGCTTGGATAGAAAAGCTTGATAATTCTGTGCTTCAGGCTCATGACTTGCAGGCAGCATTTCAGTGTACTCTATGCAGAGAGTGTAAAGGGCTGTGGCATCGTTGATGGGATGCACCTAGGAGCATGGGGCAGGAAAGGAGGAATTCAGCTGTTGGATCCCATCAGGTGCCATCACAGGGGAAGTGCAGTATTTAGAGAGGAGGTTGGATATTTTGCCAGTGCTATTTTTACTACAGTGCTTTCTGTATTTGATGTGGCTAAATGAGGCTGTCCCTTTAGGGGTGTCTCTGTGGGAAAGATGTTTCCTGGGAGCCTAGAAACTGCCCAGCTCTGCTAGGGTAAGATCTGATCAGGTAAGTTTAGGAAATAAACTGTTTTTGAAGACAGCAGGTACTGGCTGTGAGGTGTGAAGGCTTTGCTTGTAAACGGGGCACACCTTGGGCATTGCCAAGGAGCTCTGTAGTATCTAGGGCTGGCTCTCCAGTCTGAGCTTTGACTGGTTCAGCTGTGTCTGGAAGTTCCCATTCAGTGGCTGTTTACTCTAACATAAAGTGAATGTACATCTTGTTTCCAATTCTTTTCTTTCCAGTGCTACTGTTACATTTCCCTGGGACTTTTAGATGACCTTTAAATTGATCCAACCTCACTTTTCAGAGGTGAGGCCTTGCTGTGCTTCACTTCAAGCACTGTTCCAGAGGTTAAGCTTTTACTGCAGCCAGGACATGTGATTTGATCAAAGGCTTTATCCCATGATGTTAAAAACCTGCTTTCCTGCTCCTGCCACTGGAGCATAGCTTGGGCACTGCTTGCTTTCCACATTCAGGGTTTCAAACTGGTGGTGAGGGAGGGTAAAGAAAGAAGTGCAGGTGGCAAAACCTGCTAAAGCAGCAGCAACAGGTAATGAGGGGAAACACATCTGCTTTGCAAAGTTTGAAAATCTTTGGATGCCAGAAGAGGGGTAGCTGAGGAGGCAAAAGGATGCTGTGGAGGGCAGAGAGTGAAGTCCAGCCCCACGGAGCACCACAGGCTCTGGGTGAAGCCCTTTGCTTCCACCTCTTCTTGACATCTTCCTCTCCTTCTTCCCAAGGCAGCTGACATGGAGCAAGTTGAAGGGACAGCGTTTCCCACAGATGCTGCTGTGCTGACTGCTTAATTTAGCAGCTGCTCTGGCAACTCCTCAGTGCCCAAAGCTGTCGAAGGAAGCCTCTGTGCAGTGAGGGGAAAAAATAAACAAGTCAAAGGCTTCGTTAGGGAACAAGTCCATCAGTCGTGGCTGGGGCTGAAAGATGAAGCCCTTTGCTTTCCTGGGGCTCTGAAACAGGTTTTCCTGTCTTGTATCCTTTGCATTTGCCTCACCTTGGAGTTGTTGCTGTTGACCCTGGAGTAGCTGCCACACAAGCATAAATTGGATGAGAGCTAATTAACTGTCAAAACCCAGGGCAAAAGACAATAAACCCCTGCTTCACCTCCTGGTGGGTTTTAGTCTTCTCTCTTTGATGTGACAGCTTGTCCTCCATTCCTTTTGCAAACAACTCACCACTGCAGAGGAAACCCAATCGGGCTGGGCAATCACTTATCACCCCTGACAGCAAATAAACATGAAAAATGGGCTTCCAAATACTAAAGGACAATGATCAGAAAGGTTTCTTCTTTCACCCTAAATCATGATGTTTAGCGCTCAGCTGTAGTATTATAAGTTATTTATAAATGTCTGGGCTTGTTAGGAAATATATGGGGTTTTTATATAAAGATAAATAACATTTTTAATCAGATGATAAATGTACATGTTTGGAGAATGGAGAGAAACCAACCCAGACTCAGTGTAATATCCCCATATTCATAGGGAGGCACCAAACCAATGAAAACATTGCAGGGTGACATTTGCTCCTAGACACGTGTAAAACAAACATGTTTACATTGCAAGCAAGTGAATCAGAATTTCTGATGGAACCGTTTTTCTGTTGGGGGAAAAAATGCAGGTTCATCAAAATCAGAATGTTTTACTGAGAGGTGTCGATTGCAGAGAGATTTTTCAGCTGAGGGATGTTTTTTGCTTTGCTAAGGTAAAATCTTTGGTTCAATGCTTGCTTGGATTCTTCAGGCAAAACATTGATATACTTTAGTGGGATTGAATTTGTTATGACATGCTCAAAACAAAATGTTTAAGTGTATCAATAAGGATGGGTTGAAAATGGGATTTTATTTTTTTAAAACTGTCACATCCTGAGAAATTAGATATTTTTTTTTTCTTTGGTTCTGATTCAGTGGTAAAAACATGCCAAAATGTCAGCTTCTCATGTGATAGAAATTCTGTTTTTCACTCAACTCCCAATTATAGCATTTGAATTTTGAAATGCAAAGCAGCAGAGAGAAACAGGAGGCAGGACCAAGATGTGTGAAAATCACCTTTTCCCCCCTACCCCCCTCACTCCCCACCAGTGAATCAGCTTTGGCAAACTCAGTGTTTCCCAAAGTTGTTACTGGAACTGGAATATTGGTGTGGTGTTATTTTCATGCTATTGTAGGCATGTTCCTAGCTGGGCCTGGTAGGGATGTATTTCCTCTAGGAAAGCAGAAAGCTCCATCCCTACACCTGAATGCTGGATGCAACCTTCTTGTCCCAGCAAAGCAGGGGTTTTGTGGCTTCTCATCCCTCTGCCTGTGATGTTCTTGGGTTGTTTTGCTGATTGAGTGTTTAGAAGGAATGAAAGCTGCTGTTCTCTGCAGACTATGGAGTGTCTTGCTGATTTAGGGCACTGGATAACGGGAGTTACTGTGGTCAGATCTGCTCATAGCAGCTCCAGAACCAGGAGGGCTGTGAAGGCACCAGAAGGCTGCTGGACCTCAAATGAATGACCCTCTCCAAACAGCAGCACTAATGGTGCATCTGCTGTGCTAGCAGCTTTTATTTAAAGCCAATTCCCAAGTCTTCCACATACTGTTTAATGGTGGGAGCATGTGGGCATGTGATTTGTTTCCTTTACAAAGAAGTTGTAATGCTTCTCTGAACAGCTCCGAGCTGGTGTATTCAAGGTTTGGTTTATCTTGCTCTGAGGTTAAGAGGAATAAACCCCCTTTTTTTTTTTTTTAAAATATCAAACCTCAGCTTTTTGTAAACATGCAGGCAAAGTGGAAATGCAGAAAAAACCAGGTTGGAAATGAGATATGACAACATTACCCCAGCACCCCCTCACCACTGCACACGCTTCAGGGTTTTCAGATGTTTTGAGGCTGGGGCAGCTTGGCTCCAAGTCAAATGCAAATCACACTGGAAATGAGGCTTTTGACAATTCTGAACACATCTACACTGTATAGAATGATTTTGATCTTTGAAAATCAAGTTCTGTGCAAACAAAAATCATTCCCTTAATTACAGGACTCGTATAGGTTTTACTCTGAGAAGAAAATAATGTCACCAGTTGTTGCAAGACAGGCTGAATGGGAACCTGCTCACACTCTTCTGCACTACTTCAATTTATACTTCAATTTCTATTTTGGTTTTTATAGTAAATTTGAGGCAGCTCTTTGGACTTCACTGGGAAGTGACTTGGGATTTATGCAGGTGGAATTGAAAAGCAATCTGGCCTGTTGCATTAGGATTTGTGGCTGATTTAGGCATCTGGCAGGGGAGAGTGTGTGTTAACACTATTTGCTAATCTGAACTACAAGAAATGGGAGCCCATGGTAGGTAGTGATGTTGTGGAAATAAGGGAGAGGGAAAGATGCTTCTTGAAAACATACCAGTATAGCCCAGGCTTTGCAATTGCCACTTTATCAGTGCTGCCAGAAGGTGTTACTGGAGAAGCCTTCAAGCCCCATCAATGTACTGGAGGTGGAACCCCTGTAAGGGGGGATGAGGATGCAGTGCAAACTCCTAGTGTAAGTGGGGTACTGTTTCCATATCTTCAGTGCTAGGCTTGTTATTACTCAGTAGCATCAAGCTGTAGCTACTAATTAGATCTGCAAAGGTGGTTAGTTGTGTGTGTCATGACAACAAACCAGCCCTTGATAGCATGCAGATGCTTGTGTATGTGCATTGGCAAGGTGGCTCATTGTATGACCTTTGGGAATTATTATAAGAAGTCTTTGGTCATCTTGACATCCTGGAACCCATTGTGCTGTCCTTCACTTGATAAAAGGTTCTGATTTGCTTTTGGTTTTGGGGTTTGTTTTGCTTTTGAGGGAGAGAGGAAGACTGTATTTCACTGTGGTGTGAGGAGGAGGGGGAAACTGCTGATGTGGTTCTTCAGTTGTGGTTTTGTTTGGCTTCTGTGTGGTTTCTGGATGGATGGAGAAGATAAACTTGGATTGCAAATGGCTCTCAATGTGGTGAACTTGCTTGCTGTGGGAACTTCATCTGAAATATTCCCTCTGAGTTGGAGCAGCTTCATAGGGAGCATGTGTTCAAGAATGGGGAAATAATCTTGCAGCATTGGAAAGGTCTGTGCCTTTTGCACTGTCTTGTAAGGAACAGGGTTGTTGTGGTGCTGCAAGAAACTCAGGTGTTGATGGTGGGAGGTGTCGGGGTCGATGGAGAGTGCAGGCTGCTTGATAAGCCATGAAAGCTGAAGCCCTGTTTCAGGGAACAGCAATTGTTAGAAACTAAGCTTGTCCAAATGTTATTGGCTTTGTTGGCTCCTTCAGGGTGACTTTTGGTAGTGCACAGCTATTAAATGCAGAGAGTGGCTCTGACTCTCAAACAGAAGAGAGTGACAAGAAGGCACAGTAACAGACTGCGGGGGCAAAGACGTGCCTCTGTAAAAGATTCCTTTGGCTGAATTGGAGTTGTGTTAAGCTCTTCCCTGAGGGCAAATACTTGATTTTATTTATGGCTCCTGAGTTGGAAGAAAGCCTTCATTTTAGAAAGGCTTCAGAATTATTTCTCTTCCCTCTCCCCCTTGTTTTATTTAACTAGCTGTGGCACTGAGGAGCGTTTCACATGTTAGAGAAATCAGAAAAGAAATCAATCTCATAAGAAACTAAACTATCCTCCCATTTCTTGGTTTCCAAATCAGGTAGCTGTGGAAATGGTTGTAACTGGGACCTTTTAACTCTGCATAGTTGCTATGTTACACCCAAGCCTTTTCCAACACAGTTAATTTCTGAAGATAACCAAAGATATTTTTGTGCCCAAAACCTTCATGTTCCGACACTGCTTACAACTTCAATAATGGGGTAACAATGACAGGTAAAATTCCCCAGGATGACTAGCACTGGGAGGGGTTCTAATCTTAAACAGGTAAGGAGAAATGCTGCTTATTTGCAGTTAATGCTGCCAAATGGTGGGCACCATTCCTTGGCATACAGCAGCTGGTGTGTGATGCTGACTGCGGTAGGCTGGAAGTGATACTTTGGGCTTTGACAAGAGCTATAAGCTGGCATGCTTCTTACCTCCATCTGCCCAAAAAGTCTGTATTGGCACTACTGGGCTGTGTAAGGGCTTGACCTTCCTCTTATTAAAATCAAATGTTGACTAGAGGGTAAAGGGCACCAAGCCCTACACCTGTTCACTGGGGGTGGCTTGTGATTCCTGACATCACTTCGGTACCCTATGCTCCACAGAGGAAGTACAGGTCCCCCTGTATTATTTCCTGTGCCACCTGGCCCTGTGCTTTTGCATTCAGTGTGGTTGCAAGGATGTTTGTGCTGCAGACTGGTGTTAATAGCTCGGTTAAACCAAGTTAAGATCTTCCTTCAATGTCCTAGGGCAGCATGCCCCATCAAGGTGAGGTGACCCCTTTAACTGTTTCTAGCCCTGCTGAAATCCAGACAGCTTAGATCTGCCCCTTTCTTCCCCTGCCAGCTCCTATTTCCCCACTGACCCTCTAATTGTTTTCTATTGAGAGCAATGGGGTAAGATAGCCCTGTCCTTGGTTAACGATATCTACCCCCACGTTGAGCACTGAGTCACGTCTGTACTTAGAAATGTGAGCAGAAAGCTTCAAATGGGCATAACACAGATGAGGGCAAAGCAAGAGAAATCTTGTTTTACAGTTGTCTTTCCCCCTTCACCAGCATCAGTAACACGAGGATCCTGAGGGAGTGAGCTACTGGGCAGGCTTTGCTCTTCATCCTCTCTAAAGCAGCTTTTAGAGCCCAGAGGCATGTTCTCAAGACATTGATTTGTGCTCAGTTTTGCCAGATCCATGTGAATGGCTCCACTGACCTAAACCTGCTTTGTATGTTTGCCATCGGCACAGCCAGGACCCGGGAACGTTGGCTCACTTCAGTAGCATAACAGCTGCTCTGTCTCCCCTTTCTCAGCGCTGCAGGAGGGGGCTGATGATCCAGCACATTGTGTGGAATGGGCTGCACAGGTTAAGCAATAACCAGTGATTTGGGGTCTACATTCTGCATGGTAACACCTGTAATAGAGCACCACACCAGCCTGGTTATCAGGTGCCTTCCCTAATGACCTCTGTTTGACTCCCCTTGGTCTTTGGGAAATGGTTCTTTTTTGTCTCTCTTCAAGCACATCTCTGAACCAACCTTTGTGGCTGGCTGAGGTTTAGCTTTCTGCACCGTTTATTTGTTGTCTCTTCCCACTTAAAACACCAGTCTTGATGCCATATGGCTTGCTTAATAGATAAATAAGCCAGTGTATGTGGTGTAAATATTTCCTTTCAAGCTAGATTGCAAATGAGGAAGTTCTTTCATTGGAAAGAATTGGGTTGTAAAGTGAGATAAAGGAAAGGAAATCTAGTTGAATACTGCTCTAAAGGACTTCACCCTGAAGCTCTTGAATGCCTGGTACTTTCTTTCCTCCCTAAGTAAACTGACTAGATTTTTAATTACTGTAGCAGTGTTTAAACCTGCCCTTTGGTAAGACTCTAAGATCTACTGGGATGTTATAAATGGCAACAGAAGACTCAGCTCTCTTTCAGGTAGTGGATATAGCAGGAAAAAAACATCAGGTTTAAGAGTACTAAGATTGTGGTACAAATGGTGTAATGGAAAATTCTAGGCAACTTGCAGTGCATTTGCTGCTGTACAGCCTAATACCTTCAGTCCAAAGCTTAACAAAGCTGCAAAGACTAAAACAACCACCGCCCCTTGCTCCCATAAATGTGCTCTGGGAACAGTGTGTAGCTTATTAAATTATTACAGATACTATAAAAGGATGTATCCCCAAGTTCATCTCTCAGATGTACTTGCCTGTATGTGTACATTGAGTTAACTTGCTGGCAGGTTTGCCAAGAAACGAATAAGGAAAGGAGAGGAGAATCCAGATATTTACTGTCCTTAAAATATGGAGGATAATGTGACCCTCTCCATTTCCTAAACTCTGCCCTCTTCACAGAGTGCTTTAATCTGGCTCCAAGAACAGTTGTGATAGCAGAGGGGCTTTGCTGGTGTGAGGGGAGAAGGAATGTGCTGATGGGGGGAAGAAGAATTTAAGGAGAGGTGGATGGGTTACAAACTTGTCCTCTTTGCGGAGTTGGTTGGTCAAGACTCAGGTCAGATGCATGAACATATTTCAGTGTTGTTTAAAACCATGCATTTCATGCTTAGTGTTGAATGTTCTTGTTTTTGGGTCTTTTTCAAAGAAAAGTGCCTTGGCATTCATGACTGAGCACAGCTCTGACACAGTCTCCCAGCACCGCTGGGCAGGCAGGGATGGTGAGTGGGAGTATTGTGGCAGTACCTCCAAGGGGGCTGAAATCACAGGGCTTCCCTCTGTGAGGCACAGTGCATTGCCCAGAGGGAAGATGAGGGAAGTAATATTCAGACCAACCAAAGTGAAGATCAAAGTTGAGCTATTTATGAAATGTGATGTACCCTCAGGCAAGCTGTTAATATCTCTGTGTGTGTAGGTTGCAATCAGAAAAGTTTTTGCTCTTATCTAATGGAAGAAATTGTTCCTGGCACTGGGTGGGAATAGTCTTGTGAGGGGAATACTGGAGCATGTGAATAGGAGGAGCATCTGTTGAGAGTCCAACCTTTTGTGCATTTTGTTGGCATTAAAATTTAGGCTTCTGAAGATAAACATTCTGGCTGAGGCAGGCAGTGACTATTTCCAGGGAGAAGTGGCTGAAGCAGCAAAGCTGCAGGTGATTTGGTCTAGCCTGCCTTTGAGAAGCCAAAAGTCTTCCTGGGCTGCAGCAAAAACCCATGTGGAGTTTACTCTTGGAAGCAACCCTGATTCTGAGGGAGAGGCAGCCAGGTACTGCTGAGGTGGGCTACTAAGGCATGGTTTTATCTTGTTTCAACGGGACCTGCAGCTGTGTTGGGTTTCCTGGGATTTAGCCATGCAGGGTGTTGCCACTTAGTGTGAGGAGTAAGTGCTGCTAAAGGGGACCTTAGTAGGTGGCTGGGGCTGTGTTTGAGGCCGAGTTAGTGACCTGATGCTGTCTTTGCCCTGTCTGGTGTTGGACAGGCTGAAATTAGTGCCAGTTTTATCATCCCTTGTTCCTTCCCCTGGGCACACAGGGCTTCCAAGTGCTGCTGGTACAAGGAATGTCAGGTTTTGAAAGCAAATGTCCCAGAGGCTGTACTGGCTGGCAGAGTGCCAGCTTCCCTGTGGGGGCTGGTGAACCAGGACTGCCTGGTGTAGCTCCGCAGCCCCCACACCAGCTGGAGAGGTACGCTCCTGTCCCCAAATTCCTGGTCATGTTTCAGTTTACAGGCTTCAAAGTGTAGTGATGGAGGAAGAGTCCATTTCTCCCTCCAGTCCCTGAAGGGAGCAGAGAAACAGGAGGGGAATCAACTTTTTGAAAAGGCAGATAATGGCAGGACAAGGGGGATGGATTAAAACTGAAGGAGGGAAGGTTTAGATTAGATATTAGGAGGAAGCTCTTTACAGAAAGTGGTGAGATGCTGGAACTAGCTGCCCAGAGATGGGGTGGGTGCCCCATCCCTGGGGATGCTCAAGGCCAGGTTGGATGGGGCTCTGGGCAACCTTGTGTAGCTCCAGGCCTGGAGGTTGGTGTCCCTGCCTGTGGCAGGGGGGTTGGAGCTCTATGATCCTCGGGGTCCCTTCCAACCCAGACCATTCTATGATTCTCAACATGCCTCCGGTCACAAGGGAGAGTTGGGTTCCTGAGAGGATCCGTGTTGCCTGGCAGAGTGAATGGGGAGGATGTGTTTTCTCAGAAATCCTGGTATTGTGTTTGTCAGACTGGCTGCCTCTTCTCCTCTGGAAAGCCTGGAGATGTTTGAGTAACACCTCGTTGAGTGATATGTCACTGTCACTGTTGGTGTGGCACGCAAAGCTGGTTCAACACCTTCTCTCTAAACATCTGCTTTGAGAACGAGAACATTTCACTAATGATCCATTTGACTTTGCCACCAGGGATTTCCCTGTATCCTTTTGCAATGACTTTTGATGCTAAAAGCAAGGTTTGCAAAATGTTTGTCCAATCCCCACAGAGCTCAGTGGATATCCCACAGCATGTCCTGTAACTGGGAGTGTTGGTGGAGCTCCTATCATGGTGTTTGAAGCTCAGAGGCTCTCCAGGTTGGATAAAGCATGTGAAGAAAGGAATACTTTTGTGCCCGGTGTCATAGAATCATAGAATGGTCTGGGTTGGAAGGGACCCCATGGATCATAGAGCTCCAACCCCCCTGCCACAGGCAGGGCCACCAACCTCCAGGCCTGGATCTACACAAGGTTGCCCAGGGCCCCATCCAACCTGGCCTTGAACACTTCCAGGGATGGGGCATCCACTACTTCTCTGGGCAGCCTGTTCCAGCCCCTCACCACTCT
>VZTU01000978.1:71327-153253 GCA_013400835.1 Zapornia atra
ACAATCCTCAAGTCCTTCTCAGCAGGGCTACTCTCAAGAATCTCATCTCCCAGTCTGTATCTATGGCTGGGATTCTTCCGGCCCAAGTGCCACCCCTGACTCTTGGCAGTGTTGAACCTCATTAGGTTCCCCTGGGCCCATCTTTCCAGCCTGTCAAGATCCCTCTGGATGGCTCCTTTCCTTCTAGGGTGTCACCCACACCACTCAGCTTGGTGTCATCTTGTGTGTCACTTGTGCTCGGAATGATCTGCTGGCAGAAACTTAATTTTGTTTCCAGTAATTTGAGGTTATAGATAGGATTACATCTCCCAGTCAGAAAGAGACATTAATCAAGAAATAGGCCTCTTAATCCTCCTTTCAATTTTAATGAAACACTGTAAAAATGCCTTTCACCAGGGGATGTCAAGTATCAGTTGTGCTTTGATTAACATGCTTTTGTGACGGGGTTTACTGTTGTACCACGTACCAAGTTATTCAGCAACCTAATTTAAGCTGTCTGTCAAGAGAAAACAAGTACAAAGAGAGCATTATTTTCTCATTGGAGTTGCAATAACAGACTTGTGTATCTACAAACACTTTTTTTTAAAAAAAGCTGGTTACTCTGCACCTGTTGTGACATTTTTAACCTTCAGAATAAATGGGGAAAGGCTGGAGGTGACACACATCACACTGTCTCCTGAATGGCAATTAGGGAAGAGATAAGGAATCGGAAATGTTGGAGCTGATAGAAGCCAGGCTCTTGCCTTTCCTGGAGCAAAGTGGCATTTGGACCAACTCTTCTTGGAGTATAATGGGTGTAAATATGGGCCATCTGAGAGGAGCGTTAGGCCCTGAATCTCTAACCCGCTCTTCTTTTTTTGCCTCTCTCCCTTCTGAAGTCAAAACACATTTTCAATGGAGCCTTTGTGGTTTGAGTTGCGTTTGGCTTCTTATCTGCTCCGTTCTTTCTAATGTGGCTTGATTATATTAGATATGAACTTCCTTGTGGCTGGAAGCCAACACCAGACAGACTATTCTGTCTCTGAGCTGCTGAAACCTGACAGGGGAATGCCAAGCCTTTTCACAGGAGCAGGGTTATTTTTAGAGGGGGTTTTGTGGGTTGTTGTTTTTTTTTTCATGCCTGTTTAAAAATTGACCTCTTGAAAAATAAGGGCTCCAAAACATCTCAAAGTAGGATATAGCTGAAGTCTAGAGTCTTCCATGTAAACACAGCCTCTTCCAGCTAAGATGGCATGAAACCCCACAGGCTGCACCCACCAACCCAACACCCACAGAGTTGTAACAGCTCAGTTAGCTGCGAGAAGCTTTCAATGAGAGTGGGTGCAATGGCACTCTCCAGCATTGGCATATGGATTAAAAGCTTCACGTTGTGCTGCCTTGTATGTCAGTTGCTCTGTGGACATAAGAAATCAATTAGAAGATGTCCTTTTTTCTTAGAAAAGTTTACAAGTGAATACTCAATTCTGGTGACTAATTGTCCTCAGGAGCTTGTGGAACCAGATGACTTGCTTGACTTTTGCTGGAGGGAAGGGGTGGTGGGTTGCAGTGTCTTGAATTAAGGGAGTCAGAGGGGCTACCAGGTCTTGCAGGCAAACTCTGTTGGAAGTAGCCACTCCTCTCTGAACAGGAGTGGTCTTTGTGTTTTTCTTGCTGGGATACACCTGGGTTTTTGCTGGCTAGTGGGGGCTTTGCAGGAAGGAAGGCTGGGGCATATGCTTCCCTGTCACGTTTCCTATGACAGATCAAACTGCTCAGGTGCCCACCCTCTGCTTCCCTGTGCTAGTCTGCCAGGGTGCACTGTACATTGTGGTGACCTGTGAGGATGCTTGGGAGCGATTTGTAACATCTTAATGACCATATTAACACCTCTAATTGTAAATGACGGGGCAATTAGTCTCAGCATAGCAGCTTGAACGATTATGTTTGCCCTACTAAAGTGACACAATATTCATTAATGTAATAACAGGGGGAAAAAAAAATCTCCTTGAGATTTGTCCCTCTGAGGAGAGTGGCCTGGCTGTTTTTCTGCTTTCAGTTTCTTGGAAAAAAAAAATAAATAGAAGTTTGGGTGCAACTCTTGCCAGAAATGCTCAGCTGTCAAGCCTATTTATTCCATGAAACACACTTTATGGCAAGTGTCTACTCTGCCTCTGACTTGATTCACAAGGAAGAAGTCTAAGAGTGAGAAAATGACTCAATCTCTATTTTCTTGTAAGGTCTTGGGGCCCCTTTGACACCCTAAATAAGTTTAGGGAACCAACTGAGGTAAGCAAGGTGCATATGTTTAGGGTCAGAAACTGTGCTGGGGGTTGTGCCAGGTTTGGAAACTTCTTAGTATTTATACTTCCCTCGTGCTTGAGGACTTTTCCAAAAGTGGAGCTGTCTTTCTGGAGGAGGCTATATTTCAGTAGAGCCAATCCCAGCTTTGAAGACCTTTCTGTCTTCATCAAGTCAAAGCCCAAGGCAGCAGAGAGAATGAGGAGACCTAGACGAGAGTGTGTTACATTCCTGACTCTATTAATAGACAAGTAAAAGCACATGCAGATTACTTTTGGCCATGAGACTGGTATTTCTTTCAGTGGACACTATGAGATAGTGGGTCTGCCTTAAGTCACTTCCCAGATTTGGGTCTGAAATCCTGCAATTAGTTTTCTTTAACATGTTGGTTTGGTTACCTGGTCACTCAGTTGATATTGAACAAGTAGTCATTTCCTGGGGTGTCTCACTTGCTATTTCCATCACAAATCTCAGGGACCCCATGGGAACTCTTTGGAGCTGGGGATCCACTCAAGGGATTGCAGCAGGACTTGGGGGGGGGGGGGGGGAGGGGNCCTCATTTTCTCAGCCACCTTCATATGGTATTTCTACCACACAACTTGTGTGGTGAAGCTAAGGAACTCTTTCAACAAGATTGTACAAGGTGTGAGGTGGGTTTTTTTACTATCTTGACCAATGGCTGTCCTGGTGCCTTGGATGAGGTGGCACTGGGCTTCTTTGATAAATGCATCTGAAATTTGAGTAGTGAGGTCTTTGCTGTTTCAAAAATAGCTTTGCTCCTAAGTGAAAGCTGTCATTGCAGATGTGTTTTAGCTCAGTTGAAACATCAGGACTGTATTTGGGACTGCAGGATCATGACATCTTCTTAAGCACAGTGGGAGACAGATGGGTGAGCTGCCAACTCGATGCAAAAACAATAAGAACAAATGAGCTTTTTAAAAATAGAACAATTGCATTTGAAAGAGGGTTGGAAGGGGGTGAAGTCAAGAGGGAAATAATTCTCCCATGATCCTATCCTGGTTTTATATTAAACAAAACATGTTGCAACATTGTCTTCGTTAGCAATGAAGTGACAAACTGGAGTGCTTCCAAAATGGCTGGCTCCAAACTGCTTTCATATTCTCCTGAAATGTCAGCTGCTATTATGTTCTGCTGACCACTGATTGCTTCCAGAGTAGCATTTTCTTCTGTGAAATTAAAGAAGTTTCATCTCAGTGATCTCAGTGTCTCCTGGTGTTTGTGAAGTATGATAGTCATGGGAAATGATAGCGCCTTGATTTCAAACCACTTCTCAGTTCAAGTGAAATGAATTGTTGTCTTGAAGTGATTTATACTGTGAGAGTGTGTTTTGTGGAAGAACGGGGTGTTTGCTCATCTAGAAGATCCTCCACTTCACCTTCTTACAGTCAGCAAACTGGGGTGGTAAGTACCTCCAACTTATTTCCCCACCTTCACACGCATGTACGCAGAGTTGGGCTTTGACATAGCAACATTGCTATCACTCTGTAGGGAAGCTTGCTATGCAAAAAAAAGTGTGTATGGAGAAATGGTTCTGTGGTCAGCTCTCTAATGATGTGATGGGAAATGTGGGTGGTTTTTTTTAAAATCCTTTTTACAAGACAGGAGAATTCAGGTAACGTTTATTTCACATAATGCCCACTTATGTGAAACCTCTTGGTCTATTGGGGAATGAACTTGGTGATTTATTCATATTGCTATACTCTATTTTTCTGTAGTTATCACTGGATAATGAAGCTTCCAAGCAAAATTGAAGGAAGTAGGTCTGTTGTTTTGGAAAATACAGAGGTTCCTTATCTGCTAAAGAGCAGAATAAAATACACTGACCTAATAAACCTGCTGGATCTACTCTTGTACAGTAATAGCAACTGAATGATCTGTAAAACGTAGGAAAACTCTTAGTTTTGGGTTTTTTTTTGTTCAGAGACAAATATTTCCTCTGCTGGAAAAATCCCAGCTGTTGGGTAGGGCAGAATTTGATTTCCTTGGCTTCTGTAATGGTTGGATACCACAAGGAAACGTATTAGAAAGTGGTGAAAGTGTGTGACCTTGGTAAGGTGTTACCAGGGCAAAGGAGAAACTAGCCCTTACATCTCTACTAATCAGTACCCTGGGGTTATTCCACAGTGTCTTCTCTATGAACTTTTCTTTAAGGGAATGACCATTCAGTAAGTGCAGCAAAGTCAGCCTGCTGGCTTTCCTGAGAGCTCAGTGGCAGCACAGGTGGAATCTCAGGAGATGGTCTTGGGCCACTGCTGTACCTACTCATCTACCATTTTCCTCCTCCTCGTTCATGTCCTACTCAACCCCTGTATTCCCTTCCTCTGTGAAAGAACCAGAAACAGCAAGCCTCCTAAAAGGAGAGAGAAGTGTAAAGGAGAACAGTCATATTTTTCTAAGAGGTTTTGACTTTTCTCTATTTTTGCACATTGTAAAAATTAAAAGATGAAACTGCAGCACTTTGGCTACTATTTTGTACAGTGAATTCTTTGACAGTTTTCTCCATTCAGACCCATTCTCCCTGTTAGCTCCCAATTAAAATGAAACTCAACTTGTGGAAGGCCCAAAGGCTTTTATGGGCATCAGACTATTGCTTTATTTTTATTTTATAGGGAGTTCCATTCTATACAACCAATTATTAAGAAGAAAATAAAAAAACCTTGTTATTTTCTGCAGCATTTCTATTGGTTTCTAAAAGAATTCTGAAGCATTCCAAATAAAGATAAAACCAGCTCTTTGCTGGAGATGAAGAGCTGAATAGTTGCAGAACAAGGAAAAAAAGTTTCATGCTCACTGTGCTTGGTGTTCCTGAATGCTGAGTGGGGTAAATAGTTGAGGTGAATGCTTTAAAGATGAAATCCATAACATGAAGCATGAAAGTCAATAGTCCCTTAACAGTTGTGACTGTGATCTGTATGGAGAACATAAACAGTGCCTCGACCCCGAGGATGTTTGGGCAGGATGACAGCTGTTCAGAGGGTCTCATGACTGGGACACCCTAACAACAGCTAGGGCTGTTTTGCTTGCATACAGACAATGAGCTGTGTGACTTCATTAGCTGCAGTTTCAGTGCCTGAATTTGTCACCTTCCCTGACTGTCACCACATGTACTGAGGCAGCCGGGACCTGCGCAGTGCCATCTGCGCCCCGAGCCCGGGTCCCTGCCTGGCTTCCCTGTCTCGCTGCTGTCTGCAGCCACAGCAGAGGCTCAATTCCCTGCTCTGATTAATGCTGGAAAAGCTGCTCTTGGCAGCTGGCATCCCAGTCCTGAGCAGAGAGGGCTCTGGGCGCAGTTTCCTAACTTTATTCCTAATGATAAACCTTTTCATTTTCTACTTGGTGCAGCTATTGGTTTGCTAAGCAGAATCTTCCTTCTCCTAAGCCTCGCCTACCCCTAGCAGTTCTCCATTCAATTTTAGCCATAACTTTTGATGATTGCATTCTTTAGGTCTATACCACATCCCAGAAGCATGTTCTTCCTAATGCAGGCAAATTAAATGATTAATGCTGTCCCTGGTATGAGCCAAGAGCCTCCCTGGTCTTGGGAAGAGCCTGGGATCCTGCTCCCTGCTTGCAAAGTGAATGGCTTGGATTTGGACTTTCATTATTAGCAATGTTACCTTGGGTGTCTGCTGTAACACCAGGCACTGTAACAGACTGTTGCACCTTCAAGGAACTTGGGACAGTCAGGGACAAGATAAAAAATGTTTAGGGATCCTATTAATGTTTTTCCCTGGCAGTGGGTTAAGGGTGCACCCATGATACTGCTAACACTATTTTGAGTCAGAAGCAGCATTTGAGATGTATTTAAGTTTCAAAATCACTTGGTTGGAAGAAAATGGGCCCAGCTTTTTGTGTCACTTGCCAAGCTAGGATGGCAGAGAAGGCTAAGCCATTTTTCACCACTCTGCTAAGAAACTGGTTTCAGGCAGCTGCTGTTTTTCTGATTGTAAGAGTCTGTGGAGAGGGTGAAAAAATGGCATAGGGGACTGGACCCTGTCTGCTGGATTTTGGGAGATGTCATGCCCTTGACTTGTGGGGGAGTGGCTCCAGCTCAGCCAAGAGCAAGGGCACAAGGCGCCGTGCAGAGCGAGTGCCCAGGCTGAGACGCTTCCCAAGATGAAGGGGCTCCTGATGAACACAGCCATGACTAAGTGGTGGCCTTTGGAGAAGGAGGATTGGTGCTTCCTAAGGATCTCAGAATAGCTTTGTTTACAAAATTCTAAATGGAATATTAGTAGTGCTATTGAGTCAGAGAGATGAAACAGCTTTCCAGCCGCTGTGATGATTCCTGTGAGTCTGCAGGGGTTTGCCCGTTGGGGGCTTCACTGCAAACAGCAACTCTTGCTGCCAGTCAGGGCTCATGCTTAGCAGAAGGCAATTAGGGCATCCGTAGCTCTAATAAATGTGAGTCAGTGCAACACCAGTAGACTGTAGGGCTCCTACAGCCCTGGTTGCTGCCCTGCAGCAAGCACCCCTGCTTTCCTGAAATCCTGCGGAGCCTTGGTTTGAGTCCGCTATGTTTTCCTCCAGCCTGGTCACTTGCAAGCATGCTCTTTCCCTTTCAAATGGACTGAAGTCCTCCAGAGAGCTCCAAATCAAACAAACAGCTCTCCTAAAGCTCTTCCCAGGAAAAGATAATTGCTCAGCTGCCTTCACTGGTGCTCTCCTGAAAATGCCTGTCCTGCAAACAGTGTATGAAGGGCACCAGGAGGAATGATCCTTATCTTCTGGGAACAAGGGATGTCTGTACTGCAGAGCAAGGCTTTAGGGATATATTTCTGCTCCCTCTTTGGTTCAAGATAGTGGCCCTTTTGTTTAAATGCAGTACAGGTGAATAGATTCCCCAGGGTGAGTCTGGCCCATCCTGGGTTTTATCACAGTCTACGGAGCCAGCAGGAATTTTGTTGGATCCCCTTGTTAAAATGTTAGCTGCACTTCACTGAAAAGCCTAATGCTTTAAATTCTGCTGTAATGACCTCCCAGCCTCTGCAACTGTAGGGGGGGGAAATTCTGGCCAAATAAAGGATCTGTAAAAAGAAGCATCTCTTTTTCTATGACACCCTGTTAGCCCTAATGACAGTTTTCTCTCCATAAGTGCAGTAAAGTATGGAAATATTGCTGTGCTCCATGGTGCAATTTTCTGACTGTGATTTTTCGTTGATAAAAGCCTTCAGAGAGCACATTTCCCTTCCCACTTATCTGCCATCAAAAGACAGCAAATACATGAAAAATTCAGCTGTCACTCTAAACAAAATATACAATTACTCTGGGTTGATGTTTTAAGCAGAAATAATTTCCATGGCAAAAATTCCTGCAGCTATTTTCTAAATGCTGTGATGTTTGCTTCTGGCTCTTTGCATTACTCATGTGTCACCTGTTTTAGATATTTGGATGCAAAGATGAGATAGCGTGAGTTAAACCTTAGCACTTGCCAAATTAAATATTTGCTGGGCTGAGCCCTAAGTTCATTACTTGACTGCTGTTTTGCACAGGAGAATGAAAAATCTTTTCTAACCTGCCAAAGGCAGTTATTTTAGGAAGCTGATGAAGAGGGCAGATGTTATTTGAGTGGTTGGGTAAGAAAAGGAAATGCTACGTGTTAACTCTTCTGGAATAACCAGATAGATGAAAGAAAGTGGAAATGTTCCCCAAATGTGCTGATTTGTTTGGATAAATCTAAGCAGGAAAGATGGGATGGAAATTTGATAACTTCATCTTTCACAACTTGAAATGTTAAATTTGGGTCCTTCATGTAGCATTGCTTGGAATGAATTTCTTTTTGGGACATCACTGAACTCTGAAAGCACCCAGAATCTGGAATGGTGTTCCTGTGGTTTGGTCCAACTTTTTTTTTAATTATACAACTGGTATTAGAGATTGAGATGACTGGGACCCTAGTGTAACTACATTTAGAATCTGAGATGGATTTTTTTTCTTATTTTGTTTCAAATATACTTCATCCATGTCATTCTGAAATGCAAACTGAAACCTCAGTTTAAAACTTCTAGTTTGGGCTGCTAAAATGCTTCTTGAATTGACAAGTTTGGAAGAGCTATCTCCCCTCTGCTTAAAGCAGAAACAGGGAAACACATAGAGAAGATGAAGAAAAATATTTTATACTTTTAGTGTCACAGGATGCCAAAAGCACTTGTGTCAGGAGGGACCTCTGGAGATCTAGTCCACCCACCCTGCTCAAGCACGGTCAGCTAGAGCAGGTTACCAATGTCCAGCTGGGTTTTGATGTCTCCACATATGATGTTTTCTTGTGCCTTCCTGAGAGTGTTAGCTAGCTGGAATGTGAAGGCAGTAATAGCTTTTGTTTCCTCCCAAATTACAACTCTGCAAATTTATTGTTCTTCAAAAAGAATAAGAAAAGAGATCTCTCACTTCACCATGTTACTCATTTCCCAGGAAATACTGCTGCCTGCATGGGTTTGGTTTGTGGTGGTGGTGTTATTTACGTATGTAAGGTTCTCTGGAGAGCAATACAGCATCTTCTGGTTTCTTGCAAAGAAGTCTGATTCACTCTGCTTATGGAAATTTTCATATTATAATTAAACTTGGCTTTAGTGCAGAGGGTCTTTGCAGTGAAGATTCATATGTGCTGGGGAGGTCATGTCACCATTTAACATTCCTGCACTGAAAGAAAGTCTGGAATGCAGATATGTGGTATTCAGTTAAATTATATCAATGCAGTTGGAGAAAAACAAGTACTTGATGTGTAAAGACCAAGTCACTGACCTTCACAGGCAAGTGGAATAGCTAGTTATACTGACCTAACTAGTCCTGTGCTCAAAATGGCAACAGGTCTGCTATGCTGGACTCTCACTGCTGCTTCTCCTCAGGCTGTTGGAGCTGGTTCCAGCCTTATAGAATTTCAGTGCACAGCAGGACTCAGCCTACAGAAGCAGGATTTTAAGCAGAGGGGGGGGAAAAAACCCCCCACAAACCTCTTGGTGAGACTTAGTCGAGTCAGCTGCTCTGCTGTTCATATTTATACAGCAGTGGTGCTCAACACTACAATTAAAATCATCCAACACTCTTGCATAAAGGTCAGGCGGCAGATGCTGCCACTAGACCTGACAGATTCACTGAGAAGCTTTTCACTTCCAGGCACAGCTTATGAGAAGAAAATGAAGTATCAATGTTTAATATATCTAGCAACACATGTACATACACCAGCCTACATTGCAGCAGTGGTTTTATTCTTAATTTTTCAGTAAAAACTAGTGCTGAGCCATGGTAGCACAGAATAAAGCGGGTATTTTCAATGAGGTGTGTGACACAACTGTGACTAGCAATTCCTGAAGTACAGTCAAGTGTTTGTGGAGCTAATGGCAAATGAGATGTGTTCTGAAGAATGAATGGGTACTGTGCTAATACACTGAATATCTTTGCATAGTGATAATGGAAGAAAAATCAAATTATTCCAGAGCCTGACTAGGCGTTGAGTGGAGTTATATGAGGATGTAAATTAGAGAAAGAGCCATATCTCTGTACTCTCACCAATCTTTTATAGGTAATGAATTGTTTGGGAAATGTAGGTAGGGAAAAGCTTTTGAGTTGGAGCCTGGCAGTCCTTCAGGGTATTCTTAGAGGTTATCTCTGCAAGGCAGGTGGATGAGGAGAGAGACAAGCTTAACCCTATAAAAATAATTATGATATATTATTAGCAACTAATGGCAATCTAATGGAGTCTTTTCAGCAAAGACACCACTGGCTGCAATTTCTCTCTGTCACATGCATAAAAAAGCAACCCTTAGTGAGAAACCTACATTCTGGTAATTTCTCAAACTCTCTGAAGTTAATAAGAAACTTTCTGCACTTGAAACTTCATGTGTTTCAGTATCTTTCCATGTTACTATTCACAGAACATCCCACCCGGGCAGGGTGCACAAGTTTCAACACTTAAATCAGCATCAGAAATCTGTTGAGACTATGGCATCTAGTAGATCAAGTGTGTACTTGGTTTTTTTTTTTTTCCTTTCTTACCTAAAGTTTTCCTTTCTGAGGTTAGCTTTTTACACAAACAAACTGTCATGACCTTATGGTGGGTCACACATCAGAACCTGTTGGATTGTTTTACTTGACAAAAGCTTAAAAAGTTCTCATGATAATTGTGTCCCTACAGGGTTTGTGAAAAGAGACAGCTGGATAGAGGGCAGAGACCCTATACACACCTCCATAAGATCAACAAGGGGAGGGTGGGAAATCACTGGAAGAGTGGAATTTGAGAAACAGTGATCAGCAAACAAAACATGTCACGCATGAAGTTTCACTCCTCTGTCCATTGCCTAAAAAGATTTAGCAAATGGTTGAAGAAGGGGAAAAGGAGAAGAGGAGGACAAGGACAACATTAACAGAAACCAGGGCACATTACATAGTCTATCAGTAATTGCTGCAATTGGAGCTCATCATCTGCTTAGCACTTAATGCCTTGGCCTTTTCAGAATGAATTTTATTAATACTAATGTCTCAAAAATGTAGCAGTCAGTATCTTTGTTGATCCTTCTGATGTTTGAAAGTGAAGTTCTGTTCTTCTTGCATTCTTCATGTCACCAAGGGCCATCAGACACTTAAAACATGCCCATGGGGTCTTGGAGGAGGAGTGTCGGGACTACTCCCCTGTAAACACATACTGACTACTCCTGAGCACCTTCTTGTCCTTCAGATGTTTTTAAGTGGAGCAAAAAACGCTGGAAACCAGCACCTTCCTAGGGATTGAGGTGGGGCCAACCAGCCCATAATTTCCTGGATCATTCTTTTTGTCCTCCTTGAAGATAGGAGTGACATTTGCTTGGTTCCAGTCCACAGGAACCTCTCTGGATCGCTGTGACCTTACAAAGACAAACAAGAATGGCGCTGTGATGACATCAGCTAACTCCCTTACTACTTCATGATCAGCTGTCATGAAGGTCTGCCTTGCTTCAGGCTCCAACTGGTCTCAGGAACTTGGGACTTCTGAATGTTGGTCTTAACAGTAACAACTGAGATAAAGAAGGTTTTGTGTCTTGGTCTTTTCTGTGTCCTTGGGGAGGAAATTTAAGCTACAATTGAGTGACAGTGGCTGCTTTCTGATGAACTGTGCTGGTAAGGGTTGACCTATTGGTGTGACCAAAATTGTCTTGGAAGACTTACCAGAGCAAATGCCCCAAACACTGAAGGCTGAAAGGCTTGTTTGCTTTCAGCATCACTAATTCCACATGCTGCATTTGTTCCAGATCTTGGGATACAGAGCTCTTATTAGCTCTGGTCTTAGGGTAGGTTTGTTATGACCCATCCTCTTTCCAGAGGAGTGCTCTCAGGTGATGCTGGGAATGCCTCACAGGTGAAGGTTGGCTTTTACTCATACACTTTTCTCCTACAAGCAGGCTATGAGTTTCTTGCATGAGTTCTGCTGATCTTTTGCTTTTATTTCTCTTTCATTTCTCTGTTCCCTCCCATCAGTTTCCCCAATTAAGTGTAACAGTTTAAGCTGCTCTGTGCCCTTGCAGCAGGAGCAGAAACATTTGCAATTCTGCAGGAAGGTATATTTTTTTGTGGAGTTCCTCTGAAATTGCTAGGCAAAAATGATCTGTGTGCTCTAAAAGTGAGGATAGAGCAGAGAACTTGGAATGATAATGCTGCAGAGACCTTATTCTTTGTCTTTTTAGAAACATTGGTTTCTTGAGGAGGTGAGATCATCAACAAAAGGGGGGGGGGAAAAAAAACCTCTCCCATGCTGGGGTGGGCCCATTAGAGGAATGCAGGCTCATTAGTCCTGCTAAATATGATACTGCCTGTAAAGTCAAAAAAGCAAAGTGAGGTCTGGAAAACTTGGCAGGAAATCAGCCAAGATCCATTATATTATCTTTCACGCAGCTTGTTAGTGGTGACACTAATTGAAGGCTGGGCCCTCTTTTCTTTTTGCTGACTAACACAGGGCTGTTTTAATTTCCCCTGATTATGTTGCCCTATTGTAAGAAGTCTGACAAACCCTGAGATTTTTTGGAAACTCCTACCAATGAGTCCTTGGCTGCCTGAAAGCCCCCTTGGCAGCTGGAAGGCTTCTGTTAATAAGTGGACTGCCCGTTTTTCACTTCTAAATATCCCAGATAAATCTGCTACCGTAGCACTGTACCTCTGTGAAAGCTGACCAGGTTTCTGAAGCTTATCAGTCTGGATTTACTACGTGTGTGAAACTCATAGAAATGTTAAAAATGCTAAAAATTCCTACCCACCCCTGTAAGAAAATGACTGGGCAAGACTGCCCACCTGAGGGATGCTGAAGGGCAGGAGTGGATGAGATGAGTGCTGCTGTAGGAAAAGGCCATACAATAGTGAAATTGTTTTGGGAGAACTTTTTGTAGCCCAATTGTAAAAGAACTGTGATTCTTTTGCTACTTTTATTGACATTATTTGTAATTTCCTCTTATCGTTCCCTTATTCCTTCTTGGCACTTCCTTGAGCAGACAAGCTCAGCTGTATAATAAAGAGCTGAGTTTTACCTCCTTTTGTATCAGTGTAAATCTGAAGTGACTCTGCAGAAGTCAAAAAGATCTAATGTTGGTTAGGGGAGAAATGGTCCCAACTAAAAAGCTTTTTAAAGGAAAAATTCCCTCTCCAGTTGTGGAACAAATTAACTATTAGAAGCAGCCAGTTGGATGCCTCTCTGGGGCCGATGACCAGAGAGACTTAAAAGTCCATTAAGCTAAATCCTAAATTCGTTCTTTCCACGGAGGACCTGTCCTTGCAAGCTGGGCTGTGGCATGTTTTTGGGCTTCCATCAGGGAAGGGATTTATATCAGCAAGAAAACATTTGGTGATTATGACTACCAACTGCATTAATCATCGGCTTGAATTAAAAGTCACTGACAAGTTGCTTGGGGATTCATGTGGCAATGCAAGGGAGAAAAGCCAGAATGAGCATTTCTGATCAAACTCAATGTGCCAGTGAGGGATCATCCTTTTCCTGTGACTGCTGATGCATCGCACAGAAATGGGGCTTCATTGGAACAGGACAGGACCTTTGAGGCAAAATCTGCACTCTTATTTCATGAGGCATGGGGTATGACTGTGGGGACGCTGGTTTGGTTTGAGGAGGTGTGTCAGTGCATGGAGCCACAAGGACCTCACTGCTGAAAGGCTGCCCCAAACAGGGGGGGTCCTGCTTTCTGCTGCATGAATGGCTCCTCCGTGGCCAAGGACAGCTGGGTTTGCAGGACCATGTTTCCTGGGGGCCACCACCAAGCACCCTGTCCAGAGGCCTCTGTGAAGCAGAAGCAGCCTACTTGTCCCTTGAGCCATCTAGTGGTGCCTACCTTGACTATTGAATATGAAAAGTATAAGCAACATCTGAATTACCTGAAAAGAGTGATTAGTGCCAGAAGCAGGGTGACTACAATGCAAATGGGACCATCAGTGCTTTGGTAGGTTACCAAAGCAAGGAAAATTCTGCCCTGGAAATGGCAGACAAGGTACAGAAGTCAATGTCAACGTGGGCTGCTAAAGGCAAAGAGGGTTGGCTTGGTATGATGTGTCTTGACGTTTGCAGGGCTTTATGGATGCTCATTTTAAAAGAAAACCTGAACTTTCTAACCTGAAACCTCAAATCCCTTTCTGATGGGTTTTGTAACTGAATAAGGGAAGTAAAGTCTTCAGTAATTCAAAAAAGATTTAACGATCAAAGCTGCAATTAGGCGTGTGGTGAGTCATCTTACAATTGTCCATGTGCTAAGAAGCACAGGCTGTTGTCATGGCTGGTTTTGCTCAATGAGGCTATAGGAGCTGCTATTACTTCCAGCAGCAGAAGCAATCTAAGTTCTACAGACCTATCTATGTGTATAGAGCAGAAGAAAAGGCAGCAGCCCTGGTTCCCCCATTTGTGTATTTTATGTAGTAGTTCTGTCTGCAACATCCAAATTCATTATGGTGCTTTATTCCTTTTCACCTTCTTCCAGTGTTTACTCTTGGTAGGAATCTGGATTTTCTTTTTTTCAGTTTGCATTAACAGATTACCCACCAAAACAAATAAAGAACTGATCTTTAGAGTATGAATATATTTTCTTTTTCTTTCTGCAGCACACGCTAACAATGAAATATTTAACTGAATGCTTCACAGTGTGTGCATTTTATCAAATTAAAATTGCAGAAGACAAGGAAATGAAGATAAAAATATCCAACCATGCTGTTTCTCAGAAACTCTTGCAAGTCATCTAATGCTTTCCTTTAAATACTGTTGTTTTATTCTATTTACCACTAATTTTTGTATCAAGCAGAATTTGGTTTAAGTATAGGAAAAAACACCTTGTTCCTAGAAATGTTTAGCCTTTCACACAGAAAAATAACTGAAAGGAAGCAGAAGAATTTGTAGCTCTCTACTGGAAATGTATAATAAGACTTGGCTATTCTGCTACAAGTCTTGCTTTCTGAGTTGCTTGATTCCTTTCCTAGTGGCAGTGAGGTATCTTCATGTTTTATTTTCAAAATCTTGTAACAGCTGCAATATTCAAGCTCTAGAATGTGATTGCCTACTTTAGAAAAATCATTGCTGTAGCTCTGCTCTCCAAAGATTTATTTGTAAAACAAGCCTTTTCATCTTGCCACTTTTGACATCAAGTGCCTCGAGTCAATGACAGATAGCTATAAATCAATGCCAGCTTTTACAAGAATCCCAAAAGGAATGTCTAATGTAAAATATAATGCAATCAAATCAGTTGGTAGTTTTTGTCCTCAGCTTTATCTGAAGAGAGACTCGCTCTGTATGCAGAGAGACAAATCAGGTTATCTGATCTAGCAAGTCTTGCAAACAAGCAAATTCAAATGTCTTATCGTGGATCAAATCCATTGTGGTCACTTCATTCAGCTGACATAATGCACCTATAGAAAATGCTCTTAAATTCTTACATTACTTTACAAATACAGTTGTTTATCTGGGAGAAGGAGTACTGCTATCTCTACTTTTTCAGTGTATTGGAATGGCCTTTATCTAGTGAAGGTGAAGAGTTGCAACGCTTTAATGGGGAAATAAAAGAAAGCCCTGTTTAGAAAACATGGATCTTGAACTGAAGGATTTTATGGGGTTGTTTTTAAAGGTGGTCCAGGCTAGAACAAACAGATTATGTCCTTTCTGTTGTGAGGGAGAAGGTACCCATCTGTAAAACCTATGAATCAGGCACTGGCTTTAGCATAGCTCATTCTTGCCTTGCACCAGAGGGATGCTTAGGAGAAGTGGCGAGAACTTCTCCAGAACTTGGGTACAGCTTTTCAGCTGGTTTTGATAAAAATCTGTGAAAGTCCTTATGTGGTATGAAATGGTTTGTACTTGCCCACGGGGTGAAAGAGCTGAAAGTGTCCTGGTGTGTCAGAGCAGCAACTTGGTCTTGATAGTAAGAGCCAGAACAAAACCCTTGAGAGGGGAGCACTGGGCCACACAAATATGGAATTCCCACAGGAGAGCCTTCTCTCTACCACTCTGTCACTGTTTGGTCCATGCTGTGGGCCAACGATGCTTTAGATCATTATCCTCACCAATGTCATGGTGAAATTCTACTACCCGTGCTGATAAGGAGCCTTTGAAGTGGTATGATAGGGAACATCCATATCTCATAGCAATGAAACCCTCAAGTCCATTATATGCTTCATAAAAAAAAAAAAGCTTCTTTCATTATTTCTAAACTTTTCTCCTTTTGCCCTTTCAAGTTTCACTGTGCACCCTCTGCTCTTCTACTACAGAAGAGAAGTCTCTAGCAATTGACTGATGTTAAAGCAGCTGATGACAGGATTTGAGAGTCCTTATTGTGTGCCTTTTATTTTTCATGAATATTTTTCAAGAGTTCCAGGTTGTTGGTCTCCTCTAAATTCAGCTACCTCAGACATTCCAAAATCTCATCATATATTTCTCGTGATATCTGTCTTAACCACTCATCCATACAAGTGAGGGTAGCCTTGTTACCAGATATAATCACAAGAGGATATCTTTAATGTTGATGAAAACAAAAAGCTTGACAATAAGGAGGAGGACCTTTCAAGGCTCAGGCACTGAAAGCAGTGACAAAATTTGGCTCCATTGTATTTGTTTTTCATGTGTGTTCAAAAGAAGAAAAATACTTGCATTACAATATCAGCCCAGCAATCTAAACTGAGAGGGAAGTAATTATACATGAAAGAAATGTAGTCTTTTGTAATAAGGTTTTTAAAGTATCAGTTTCATTCTATCATAATATTTTTATGATTAGATTTACTTTCTAATATTTTAATAACTTTAGAATGAAGTAAGGAAGCCTTTTGTAGCTTATCTCGCAAGCCTGTCTAGGACATCACACTTAATGAGGTTTATAATTCAATATAACCACATCTGCATCTTTAATAATGCCTAACATTTAATCTTCATTGCACCACTTGAATCAAAAGATCTAAAATTAAACCTACTGCAGCTTCATCTAAGAATAAACATGCGTGACATTTTGTGCACGACGTGTGCACTCTTACAATTGTATCAGATGGAGAAAAGCAGACTTTCATCAGCCAAGGGTAGATGGTAACATTTAACTCTCACTGATACATATCTCCTTTGGGGAAACTCAGATTCTGCCCCTTGAAGAAAGGGACAGTTGGCTGGACATTAGTCCACTGAGGTTCAAATCCCACTAGTTAGATCAATATTAACATAGACTAGTGGTTATGCATGAGTAACAAGTGGTTTTCAGACCTGTTAACTTCCCTTAACTACTGTAAGGTACCTTAATTTTGGTACCTTCAATAGGAGCCTTGAATTTGTATGTGGTCAGTGGTAAGGTGCTCCTGATTCCCCTGGTAATTAATTGGAGTATCTAATTCCTCTGGTAATTAATTGGAGTATCTGAGCTCCTGAGGTCCCAAATCATTCTTTGGCTTGTCAATACTGCAACATAAGTGTGCTTCTCACCTTAGGTCACCCTAGCCCTTGCAGGCTGTTACAAGCCAGCACACCAATCTACACCAATCTGGATCCTAAGGGTAGTCTTTCAGCCATGGCATTTGGTGGGTTTTGGGGGGCTCCGGCAGTAGGGTTGAGCACCTCCACTGAAGAATGAGGGGACTGCACATAGGACCTAGACTTTATTTGTGTGCCCAGGTGGAACTTCATGTAAGAAAGTCCTCCTGAATTAATGGGACTTTACACAAGCAAACAGAGCAAAGGGGCTGATTCCTGCAGAGCTTGTGAGCTCAGGGCTTTGCGTGGGACCTACACAGGTTGGTGTTGTCTCTTCCAAGGTGCAAATACTGCTTTGTAATCAGGTGTTATGCTACAGGTATGTATCTGGTGTAGGCTACAACAGTTTTGTCACTGTGACAACAAGATTTATTTCCAAGGAAAGTGAGACAAGTAGGCAGGACAGAAGACCTAACACATAGTGATAATGTTTTGGAGAACAGGAAGTGTCAGAATTATCTATAACATGTTCAGGTGAAATGATGAATTTATGAAAGTTGAGTCCAATTATATAATGAGAAGCTACAGCTTTCCATTTATCCTCAGGCCAGCTACGCTCAAAATCACTGTTCTGATTCCTTACAGGTGCAAAAAATAGCAACAAGTCGAAGACTGGCACTTGTATTAGACCTGGATCCAAGATACATGCTGTTCTCTCTGTCTTTAAAGGGCTCTGCCTGTGGTTCTTACTGGGTTGTGGAGCAGTCAGTCTGTTTTCTTTTAAACGCATTTTGAAGCTAGTATGGTAAGCAACAGCGTAGCTCCTCCGTGTGAGGAGCCTTTGTGATATTCACAGGATGTCCTCATCACAAATAAAAAGCCAGTTCTTCACCAGGATCTGATCAGAATAATTTGACATCAGCTGGGTCAGGATGGGGAGCTTTGATCAGAGGAGATGAAAGATGTGAGAACTCTGTTGGGCCACGGAGTCCCCTGCTGAAGCTGAAACTCCACGTTTCAACTAGGCTCCATCTGACTTTAATTAAATAAGGGAAGATCAAAGTCTACAAATCTCCCCGATCTTTGTCAGCATGGCAAACTAAAGGTAAAAATTCTCAGTAACTTTCTGTTCCTTTGAAGTCAGTGGTGACCTTTGTGCCGTGGATGAGGATGCGTTTGGGTAGCTGCAGGTTTACGATCATCTTGACGTAATGTTTATGCAAGGGGAGGGAGAAAAGCTGCATCTTGAAAGCCATGCCTTTGCAGCTGTGGGTCCCCACTCCTCCCCCAGATTGATTTTATCTTTAGGATTTCCTTTGTCTTACGATGATGCTAGAGGCACAATTGCATCTAATAAATCAGGGAAACCATTGTCTTAGTTTTCCTTCAGTGATAAATCAGAAACTATTCCACTTTTGTACAGCTACTTCCCCTGCTGCCTTCCTTGAATGCTCGTGAGGTGAGCTGGAGACTTGCTTGATAAAAACATCCTGAACTAAACCAGCTGGAAATAGACAGTGTAATAACGCCAGCCTGCTGTCAGCCCTCATCTATTTTTGTTTGATTGGTATCTGATTGTGATTGAAAAGCTCGCTCCCTGAGTTAGCTACCTTGAGGCCAACCTTGAAAACGTGTCACATTCGGCTACTTGATAGCATCTTAAGCATAATGTTAGATCCAAACTGTGCATGGTGCAAAAAATAGAAAGCTGGCATCTTGCTACACTGCACAGCAAAGGAGAAGCAACGTGGAAAGGATCTGACAGACATGCAGAGAAATGGAAATGCCGCAAGGCAGAGAGAGGAGCCAGCGCTCATGCATTAGCAGCTCTGGGTGGGATGAAAAAGTGACCTCCCCAGGGTCCAGGTTGGCTTTGTGTCTAACCACTGTGGCAAAATACAGCATCCCTGTATCAGCTCAAATCAGAGTGGGTCCTCAGAGTTCTCAGGCTCTCATTTGCTGGAGTTGGGATTAAGGTTACGGAGGGGTATGTTGGTTTGTGGTCCAGCTCTGCTGGGGCTGTGTAGGATGCTTATCTAAGGCACATGAGTAGGGAAAATAAAATACATTTTGGTTATGTTGAATGAAACTCAAGAAAAAGCATAACAGGTTTGTTACTAGGGATAGCATTGGTTATTTCCATTTCAGTTTCTGTTTGACTGGCAGTCATAAATAATAGCTATGAGGCCAAAAGATACAAATCTCTGAATTATACCTCCCTAAAAAGAAGGGAGGGGTGCTTTCAGAGGTTAAGTAACTGAGGTTAATAGAAACAAACCATGGCAGTGAGCTCCAGAAGAGAGAATCAAGGATGTCAGTGCACTTGCTGAACAGAGCAATGCTCCAGCTCAGAGACCAGGGGTAGCAACGGAAGAGTTGTGAGTAAACAGCCCTCTCTTTCATCTACATTTGCATTTGGAAATGCAAATAGAGATTGTATTGTCATAGGAGTTGAGAATTTGTTGGTATTATGTAAAATGTGGCTTGACTTTGGGTCAATGTGCTGTGTTTGATGCCGGTTTGCATTTCAGCTCCTCTCAGAACAGCAAGATAAATATCAAATAGTATGCTGCTACTTAGGGTATCACAACGAGATACAGCAAAATGGCCTAAGCACAGCCCTCAGTAGCAATAAAGGACCTGGTAAAACAGGAGATGCTATTGAAATTCAAATTATTTTTATTTGAGGGTTGGACTCGATCTGTGGAGGTCCCTTCCAACCCCTAAAATTTTGTGAAATTCTCTGAATGACGTGCCTTTCCAGAACATTTTAACATCATTCCTCTAGCAGCTTTTCTAGTGGGTGTCTCTCAAAATGCCAAGGTGGGTCTCTGCTGGTGTGTAACCCAAACCAAAAGCGAAGGATTTTCCCTTAAATGGGAAATCTATAGAATCACAGAATCGTAGGGGTTGGAAGGGACCTCCAGAGCTCATGGGGTCCAACCCCCCTGACAAAGCAGCTCCCCAGCTCATATTGCACAGGTCAGTGTCCAGACGAGACTTGAATCTCTCCAGAGAAGGAGACTCCACACCCCCTGGGCAGCCTGTCCCAGGGCTCTGTCACCCTCACCGTGAAAAAGTTCTTCCCCATGTTGGTGCAGAACTTCCTATGCTCCAGTTTACAGCCATTGCCCCTAGTCCTGCCCCCACAGACCACTGAAAAGGGGCTGGCCAATTCCCCCTGCATCCCATGTCTAAGATATTTATAAACACTAATTAGATCCCCCCTAAGTCTTCTTTTCTCTAGACTAAACAGTCCCAGCTCACTCAGCCTGTCCTCATATGGGAGATGTTCCAGGCCCCTAATCATCTTCGTAGCTCTTCTCTGGACTCTCTCCAGGAGGTCCCTGTCTTTTTTATCCCAGGGAGCTCAGAACTGGACACAGGACTCCAGGTGGGGCCTGACCAACGCAGAGTAGAGGGGGAGGATCACCTCCTTCGACCTGCTGGACACACTCTTTCTAATGCATCCCACGATACCATTGGCTCTCTTAACCACCAGTGCACACTGCTGGCTCATAGCCAACCTGTCATCAACCAGGACCCCTGTGGGTCACCACAGTGACTATTGATGAGTACTTTTTGTGAGGGTAGCCTTTCTCTCTTGCTGCCTGCTTGAGATTTTCTGCTTAGGAAGCAAGATTCCTTTCAGGTTCCTGACTGTACGAGTGTTTGTGTTCTCACCTGCACGGTTCATCACCAGAGCTCCCCTTTGGATGGGGGAGCCTGCATCTGGGCAGGGCTTTCTGCCTGACGGTGCACACAGGGGGAGTTCTGCCCAGAGAGATCCATCTTTGCTGTTGGATATTCTGGGCTTGTTGCACTGCTGCCGGGGAGCAGGTGGAGCCAGAGGAAGGAGATCTTTATTAGGCATGCGGATGAGGATGGGTTTTAGGGGGCAAGAGGGACTTGCCGTTCCTCCTGTTTGTCCCCAGAGTTCAACACTAGACTGGAGCAGCAAACGCCTCAAACGTGACCTTCACTGCTTGGTGCTCCAGGCAGACAGGGGAGCGGTGGGAAAGCTGAGTCTGGGAGGAAGCCTCGATGTGTTTTTGCTGTTACTGTAAAAGGTTAACGTCAATACAGAGCCTGACAGGGCTGTCAGAAGCACTTAGTGCTTGCGTTACCGCAGAGCAAGGCCGCCGCAGATTGCTCCCAAACCCCCGCCTCTTGTCCACGTGAGCATGAAAATGAAGCATGTTACTTTTTCTGAACTATTTATTTGTGTTTTGGGTAGTAAGTAGCATCTATAACCTGGAGCAAAGGGCTGCCTGCTCTCCTACGCCCATAACAAATGTCCCACCCCACAAAGCACTGGCTGTTTATTCCCACCGCCGCTGTTTGTCATTTTTGGCTAATAGGTGCAGAAAAGGGAACGAGGAAGGAAAGGTTCCCAGTGGCTGTCAGTAAATTTATTTTGCAGTTAACAGCCTTTGTAATGCACAGGCTAACTTTATCTCATTTCACTGTGGGTGTGCTGGGATAATTGCTCGAGTACTTTGTTAAAAACAAAAGCTCTCCACATTTCCATTAACTCCCGGCGTGGTGTCTGTTTCACTTGACTGCACTAGGTACCATTTACAGTTCAATTTCACAGTCATGATGGACTGAAACATATAAACCTGCTTTCTCTCCACTCCGCTAATCACATGCATTAATAAACAGGGAGATTCATAAGCTCTATTACTCTCATTTTTTTCCTTTGTAAGTCTATTTTTATGAATTAAATCATGAGCTTTTTTTTTTCCCCTGTGAAATCCAAACTGCAGGAGGAATAAATACAGTGCTATCTTATTCAGTAGGATGTAATAAGCTACTATTTTAGGGAAGCAAGCCAGGCATACAGAATTTGTTGCAAACTAAAAAGAAAGAAAGAAAAGAAATATCCAGCAACAAAGAGTAGCATTGTATGATGTCAATCTACAGTATGCATGTGTTTGTATAATCACATTGGAATTTACTTTGAACTTTAGCCTGGAAAATTTACTTACTGGGGGGAGGGGGAGAAGGGGAAAGGATTTGAGTATCTAAGCACCAAAATAGCTAAGACAAAGTAGTAAAACCTTGTGGTTGGTTGTACAGCAGGACCACGTGAAAATGCAAAGAATCCCTTTTGTAACGGGTAGAGACAAGTAAGCCACTTGATCGTTACGGTATGAGATAAGTATACAAGCCACAGGAAATGCTGTGTTATTCACATTCCTCACTTATTGTTTTTCCAAGGGTGGCTAAGTTTTTGCCTTTTTAAGGAGCTGCTTTTTTGTACGTGACTTGTTCTTGGTCTGGTTTAATAGTATCAGTTCTCTACAGAAAAAAAGAAAGAACAGTCATAAGTACCATTGCACGAGATAAAACATGGGTAAAGAGGTCAGAACACCAAGGGCTGTCTTTTCTCCTGTGGCTTCTTTGGTGAAGCAGGAAGATGAAAACCCCTACGTGACCTTCCACAGGGTTTATTAACCCTCATTCATGCCGATCGAGGGCTCAGTTGACTAGTCATAAGTGCTGCTACCCACAAAACTCCTACTCTCTGTAGAGACCATCCTGTTTGGCCCTTTGTAAAACTGGATGTAGTAACTGTCTCTGTTAAAGGCACAGAAGAGAAGCATTCTGGTCCTTAACCACATTTTTAAAAGCGCTCAGTAACGCAGCAACTTCTCTTGGGTTAATTTGGCCAGAATAACAAAAGATCTCAACGCTCCAGTTGCTGAGCCATTTAGAAAACCATATTGCTTCTGTTGATGACATGGAAGCAGACCCTGCTTGAGAACCTCACCCAGAAATGTTTGTTAAAATGGAATGCATGGTTTGGCATATTGTCTTTGCTTTTTCTTTCTTTTCTTTTTTCTATTGGTCTGCCTTACAGCATATTAAGTGACAGTGATACGGGCACATCTTTGATCAGGCATGGCTCCTTCTTCAGTTATGCTCAAGGAAAATCTTTCTGTGAACAACGCTAATTCAGTCTGCAAAAGATACCAGTAAAGGACTGCCGGGTTTTTTCAGTGCTTTTTATAAAGTGAAACAGACTGAAATTCTTAGGATTTAATCACTAGTGTCAGAACAGCTTTGCAGTCTGTCTCTCCCCTTTAAATGTTGCCTTCCCAGTCTATTTTTTTGAGAACAGGCAAGGGTTGGGATTGCACCCTCTGCTTAGGCATTAAAAAGCGTGTTTTCCTCTTAGTAAATGTCACCTGTCCTAAAAGGCAATCGGGTGACTTCTGTGATAAACCACCTGTGGTGTATAATGGCATTGTGATTCATCTTCAGGCCAAGCTATTGCAATAATAAAGCTTTTTCCAGTCAGTAGCTAAGGTAATTTAATTACAGTATTTGAGCTGGAAGACATACGCATGTAGAAACTTCCTCTGAGTGACTCACACAGTGTTTGGAAATTCACCATAGCAGCAATCCTTTGCTTTAAGTTTACTCCTCCCCCCTGTTTTATTTGGTTTTAGTGAGAGCTGTTAGGATGTGAAGGTCCAGGGCAGCCCTTCACAACTTTTTGAGGTGGCGTAGGAAGAGAAAGACGAAGCAGCATGACATGAGATCCCTCGCACCACACGTTGTGCAGCCTGCAAATATTAATGGGGTGGAAGGGATGAGGAAGCTGTGCTGGTCTTGTCTGTGATTGCTTCCCTAGGAAGCGGATGGCCTGACCCTTTTGAACATGCTCTATGAAGGGTGCGAAGGCAGTGGAGTAAGCTGGTCTTAGAAAAACTGGGTACGTGCTTCTAGCGGTCGCAGAGGTCGACACTGAATACCTGTCTTCTCTCAGAGGAATTCACTGAAATTCTCCTGACCCAGCATGTGAGATGATAAAATATAGGATGGGAAGTGATGTAAGGTCTGTGTAAGTGCACGGTGGCTCATTTTTTGGGCAATAGTCTGAATCCACAAATGACTAATGCGGTTGGCTCCCTCAGAACAGCAGAGTCTCTGTGTTCCTCTTGGGTCTGGGGTTTACAGAGACCTGCAGGAGTGTGCATGGGACTTCAGCTCAACTCTGTGTTTCTGTGACACTGCATGTTATTTTATACACTGGAAAGCTTAAGCTGGATGTTGCTTGGTGTGTTGACTTTCCTCTGTGCTTCACAAACCTGGATGTGAAGCATGTCCATTAACTCACCAGCAACCACGGAAATGAACCAAGACGTCCAACCACTCTGCATCATTAGACCTTGTTATTCAATGTAATTCATTCCAATTTACTTAATTTCTGCAGCCAGTGACTTTTCTTCACTTGCTTCCCTCATATTCTAGCCTGCTGAGTTGCTTCATTTATTAACTTTGTAAAAAAAAAACCAACCAATAATAGCTTTAACCTCATAGATCTTGTCATGTCTTTGATTCATTTGCAGTCAGTAGCAACAAGTATGAACCTTCTCTTTTCAGCATCTTTGGAAATTCTGTTCTCTACCTGAAGTCCTCAGACATATCCAAACCTACAGCCGTATCTTCTGTTGTTCTAACAGTTCCTAGGTTGAGTTTTGTGTTCCCTGTGATCCACAACATGAGGTCAGTTTTACTTATGAGTCAACAGCCTTTTCACGCAGCACAGTTTTTCCTGTTTCTTCTTTCCAAGTAAAAGCTGTTGTTAGGCTCAAGACTCGTAGCTTCAGCTACCAGTAGAAATAAATCTGGACATAGCCTACATCCTTGCCTGGCTTCTGTAGTCATTCCATCGTCATCATGTCCACTGTAGCCACACGTGAAGACTTGCTGTAAATATTTTCTACTCAGTCTGATCAACCTCCTGGGGATGTCACAAATTTGCAGCATTCACCATCTTTTCCTTTCTGTGTGATGCTCTCAGAACCTGCTTGCATTTTATGAAGTTGTTATAGCAGGTTGAGTTGGGTCCTGACGGCTTTCCTGAGATTTGTCTTAAAATAATTTATGTTTTTATGTTTTTCCTGAATACTGCCCTAAACCCACCCTGTTTATCCACAGGTATGTCTTTCACCTTTTCCCCAGTGCTTTTCTTCCACTGTTGGCTCTGCTATGTTTTCCAAGGAGCTCGTTTGAGGGAATAGCATCCACCCTCAGCAAGTACGCTGATGATACAAAGCTGGAGGGGTGGCTGACATGCAGGACACTGCACTGCCATCCAGAGAGACCTGGACAGGCTGGAGAGCTGGGCAGGGAGAAACCTAATGAAATTCAACAAGAGCAAGTGTAAAGTCTTGCACCTGGGGAGGAATAACCCACTGTATCAGTACAGGCTGGGAGATGACCTGCTGGAGAAGAGCTCTGTGGAGAAGGACCTGGGGGTCCTGGTTGATGACAGGTTGGCTATGAGCCAGCAGTGTGCACTGGTGGCTAAGAGAGCCACTGGGATCCTGGGGGGCATCAGGAAGAGTGTGTCCAGCAGGTCTAAGGAGGTGATCCTCCCCCTCTACTCTGCCTTGGTCAGGCCCCACCTGAGGTACTGTGTCCAGTTCTGGGCTCCCTGGGATAAAAAAGACAGGGACCTTCTGGAGAGAGTCCAGAGAAGGGCTACGAAGATGATTAGGGGCCTGGAACATCTCCCCTATGAGGACAGGCTGAGTGAGCTGGGACTGTTTAGTCTGGAGAAAAGAAGACTTAGGGGGGACCTAATTAGTGTTTATAAATATCTTAGACATGGGATGCAGGGGGAATTGGCCAGCCCCTTTTCAGTGGTCTGTGGGGACAGGACAAGGGGCAATGGCTGTAAACTGGAGCACAGGAAGTTCTGCACCAACATGGGGAAGAACTTTTTCACAGTGAGGGTGAGGGAGCCCTGGGACAGGCTGCCCAGGGAGGTGGTGGAGTCTCCTTCTCTGGAGATATTCAAGTCTCCTCTGGATGCCTATCTGTGCAATATGAGCTGGGGAGCTGCTTTGGCAGGGGGGTTGGACCCGATGTTCTCTGGAGGTCCCTTCCAACCCCTGTGATTCTGTGATTCTGTGTGATTCTGTTTGTACAGAACTTTGTCTGTGGATTCCCTACCTGCTTGTAGCATGTCTTTCCAGTGCTGTTTTGCCTTTTTCCTCTTTTGAACCTTTCCCCAATACCTGGAGATTTCAACTTCTTTGTCTAAAAAACCCCCAAGAAACCCCCAAAACATCCCCAACTAAACAAAAAAATCCCCAGCTTTGCACCTGCTCTCTCTTCTATGTGTGGCAGGAAGATTCTCTTGGGCTCTTTGTTCTGCTGTGCTCTGGGTTCTTCAGTACAACCTTTCCACCCTGTATTTCTGCTTGCTCACCTTGAGCTGCTCTTGAGCTGAAAGTATCCTAGGAAAATGACTACCGGCTCTCAAATTATTCCCCTCTCCCCCAGGTCTTTATCGGACTGCCTGGGTTTTGCTGGCTTTATGCTGATAAAGATGACTTTTGACAGGAAACAATAGGATCTGTGTGTAACAGCCTGTGTTTCTGGTCTAGATTCCTTGCCAAAATAGCTACACTTAGCACTTGCACAGTTCCTTTCATCTTCAAAGCCTTCCACAGATCCGATGTAAACAGCCAGAGTTCCACTGATTTTGGTGGCAAAGAGCTTAGTAGCCTTCAGAAAAGGATTATGTGTTTGCATGGAAAGGAGGAATACTGTTTGCTGCTCTGCTCGCTACCATTTTATAAAGATGGCAAGTCCAAGCTAGAAAGTAATTACCAGCTGCATGAGGTTAAGTAACTTTCCCTGTGGTCATCGTGTGTATTCCTGGTGGCAGTTTCATGGAATGAATCGAGGATTGATTAGGGAATCAATCCTTAAATGTGTTTACAAGAAATGCAATTGCTGAGACAAACAGTATTTTTGAGTGTAATTGATTCTGATGTTTCATCAAGCCATGTACCTGTGTGTCCTAATGCCTATGCCCAACATGTAAATGTCTTACTTGGCTTTTTTCAGCGTATTAATAGCTTTGAGATTCAATTTAAGCTGTTTCATAGTATTTAACAGATAAGATCCCTTATTTCAGTAGTACATCCTATGATACATGCTGCTCTATTTAAGCTTGGTGTGCACTTAAGAGGTCAAGAGCTAGTCCATTCCCCTGTCGTTCTGCTGCATGGCAGAAACAGGTCTCTCTAGCCTGGGAAGATGTTTATCTAGACTTTCAATCAATTATTTTATGCTTTTACCTGTTTGGAGACTGAGACTCTGTCTTATAGACAGGCAAGGCCTGATTCTGCTTTTGTAGTGAAAATTAACCCAGTTGTTTCGAACTTTCCCAGTAAATCACGTTTGTACTTATGATTCCTGCTGGTCTTCTCTGAGCCATCTTCAAATTCTCCACGTTTTTTTTTAGTGTGGTGTACAAATCTAGCTGCACTATCACAGTGAGGGTGACAGAGCAGTGGAATAGGCTGCCCAGGCAGGCTGTGGAGTCTCCTTCTCTGGAGAGATTCAAGTCTCGTCTGGACGCCGACCTGTGCAATATGAGCTGGGGAGCTGCTTTGGCAGGGGGGTTGGACCCGATGATCTCTGGAGGTCCCTTCCAACTCCTATGATTCTGTGATTCTGTGTGATTCTGTTTGTACAGAACTTTGTCTGTGGATTCCCTACCTGCTTGTAGCATGTCTTTCCAGTGCTGTTTTGTCTTTTTCCTCTTTTGAACCTTTCCCCAATACCTGGAGATTTCAACTTCTTTGTCTAAAAAAAACCCCAGAAACCCCCAAAACATTCCCAACTAAACAAAAAAAACCCCCAGCTTCTGTGCTTCTGTGATCTCAGACCTCTCAACCATGTGCAGAGCAGAATTTTCATCTTCCATGTCTTGCATGTATTGTGCTTGCTAGTGCATCCTAGAGCAGGATTGACAGCAAGATGGTAGCGATCCAGATTCAGATGGTCTGCAGTAACCTCCATTTCTGCAGTGATTCTGCAGAACCTGTTACCCCTCACTTCTGTTTTTGTGTTTGATTTCTATTTGTGTCTATACTGAATTTCACCTTGTTGATGTCAGATCACTACTTATGAACTGATGCACATTTGTAATATGGGACATGAATTCATGGACAGCAGGCATAAGATTTCCCTGATGTGGAAGTATGAATTCCTCTTCAAAACCTGTTTGGGAAGGGATGATTGTGGAGGGGTGAAACTGTTTTAGTGGCTGGAATTGCTCTTCCAATTTGGCACGCTTTGTCAGGTACTCTAAAATCAAAAGCTTTGGCTTGGTCAGAGCGTTTTTATAGTGTGGCTATAGAAAAAAAAGAAGTCATTCCTGTAGGACCAGCTCTGACCCACCCAAACAGGGCTACTGCTTTTTACATCCACCCTTCACTTGGCTTTCTGTCGATCTGGGCATTCGATTCTTGAGCCCAACCCTCCTGTGGTGTCCAGTCTCCTCCCAGAGCCCTGACATGTAAAAGTAGGTGTGTGAGTGTTTTATTTTTGCCTGTGGAAAATGAAGCACAGAGTGAGCTGAATTATGCGTGCTGCTCTGGGAAAGCTGCTCTGCAAAGCCAGGATTTGTAACCGCTGATTCAGAGCTACGAGGTGGTGCTTCTGCACGAGCCGGTTCCTCTCATCTGGAGAGAAATAACCTCTGGAATATGAAAGGCTTTAAATTAAACTAAACACTCGCCTCCTCTGGTGACTCATCTGCTTTCAGGCTTCAGCTGGTGGATAGTTTTGTCCTTTCCCTTTGAAGAAGCAGTTTAGAGTAATTCCTGTTGGATTTGTCACTGGCACATTCTGCCAGGTCCCTAACCACAGTCATTTCTTCAGAGGCCAGTTCAGCAAACTGTCTTGGCTCCAGTGTCCCCAGTGCAAGCCAGTGCTTCTGGTGTCCCTTAGCTGGAGCTTACTGGGGCAGAGCTGGGTGAGAGAGCAATACAAATGACTATTGCTGCCTCTGCAGGTAAGTGTTCCTGCTGATTTGAAGGGGGGGGTAAGCAGCCTGCATCAAGGGGAGGTGTCCTGAAGAATGACACTGTGAACACAAGCCTGTTAATGTTTTGCTTCCAAGCCATACTGTTTACAGTCAAGTATTTAACTGTTACCTTAAAAACATGGGTTGCTGGAGGATTGAGAACTAACCCCATCCCCTCCTCTGCGGTGCAGGTTCACCAACCTTCAGCTGCACGTCCCCTCTCTAAAGTAACAGCTGAGGACTTCTTTCCCTTTGCATCCGTCAGGAATCTTTTTCAATCAATCATTCTCTGCTCGTAAACCATTCTCTGGCTTCTTCTGGGCCTGCTCTTTTCTCCTTCAGTGCTTCCTTCGTAGATTCCTGTCTCCCAATCCTTTAGTGAGGTTTTTGATGATTTCCTACCCCTAGCCAATGTGTTCCCTTCCCATCATTTCTTTGTTGTTCTCTGGTATCCAGTCTCTCTGCAGGCCAATAGCTGTTCCTTGAATCCTTAGATAATCTTGTGAATAACATTTTTTTCCCTTCACTTCCATTTCAATGCATTTTGTTCCTAAATAGCTCCAAACTGCCACAACGATTATTGCCTAGTGAGACTGAAGGAGACGCTGGCAGATATTTTCAAATCACAGCATTCATCATTCCAGGCTTCTCCCTATTACCTCCCTCCTCTGACTGTCGAGGGCAGACAGCAAGATGAACAAGGGCTGTGAATAACCCTGCTTCCTGCCCTGAACACCTCTCTGAAGTAAAACCCTCCTCCTTCTCTCAGCTTTAAACTTCACATGGTGCATCTGCTGTTACACTTCCCTCCAGGATGCTGCCAAAAGAAGCCCTGGCTCTATTTTTACAGCAGCTATTCCGATGGGTGCGTTGTTTTCCCGATATCCTCACTCAACACGTGGTTCTGCCAACACAGGTGTCACCTCTGCCCTCGGGCATGTCTCTAGCAGCATCCCACCCCTCCCAATGGATGCCCATCCTCTGTGATTGTCTTTTTGTCTTCCCAGTGGTTACAGACGTTTCCTCAGGTTGCCAGTGGATCTGTCCTAGCAACGGGGAAAGCTGCTACAGCGAAAGGGCTAATCAGAGGGATGTGTATGAAAATATGGTAATGCTGTTTAAACCCGCGGCGCTCGTAGCTAAGAGCCGCCCAGCTTTGCCTGTTCTGCAAAGCCTTTACCTTTGTACAGTGAGGGAACCTGGTGTGAGCCAATCCTGTAATCTGCAGTTAATGCTTATCTGTAAAATACAAACCTGATAAAAATAGCAGCCCTTCTGACTCTGCTTGATGTACAAAGGAAAACGCTGCGGTGCCTTTAGGATTAAATCCGTTAATAGCAGTAATTCTTCCATTACAGCACAAAGTGTTTTATTTTTTAGGTTGGAATAAGTCCAGGAAGACTGGTTAGTAGGATTGATTGAAGACCTGAATAATAGCTTAAATGTTTTAGATTATCAGCCAGTATCCCACATCCAAGCTCATAAGGGAACAAAAGGAAAGAACTTTTTTTCCACATCCAGAGGACCCCGATATCGAATGTGGATCTCCAGCTGCATGGGAATAATGCAATACATCACAAACATGTTTCATGCTGTAGCAGCTGGGTCATTTTTTTATTGCCATTTTGAAATTGCATCTGTTTTGATGCAGATGTTGCTGTCCAATACAAGGCCAAAATGAATAATATCTTTGTGCCTCCTGGTAGTAATATCTAAATACTGTAGATTATGATTTTTTTAGCATGTTATCTTTCATTCTGTGTGGAGCAGTATTATTTTGTGAATCTGTCACTGATAGTGATGTGCTAGGAGGAAGGGTGAGCGTAATCATTTAGTTATGAGACACTGAATAAAATAAATGATCTTTTCATGGATTCATAGTGTCTGAGTCCAGAAGGGATTGCTGTGTTTAGCTTGACCTCCTTTATATCACATCTTTATAAAGCAGGAGCTGTCTCTACTGCACTAATCATTTTTTGACGCCCATGTTGCATACAATTATCAGTCTCCTGGATAAATACCAGCTGTTGGGATCCTTCCAGCTATGCCTTTTCCTGAAGAGGCTTCTGTGTAATCGAAGGGGACTGATGGTGCTCTTTTTGAAATAAAACTGTGCTACGGGAGCCAGGAACGTAGAGAGGAGCTTCAGGTCCAGGGAGAATGAGGGTTTCTGGCACAGCTGTGAAACTAGTAAGGGTGAGTGGTGAAATGAAAGGATTCCCCAGGCTGGCAGCCTCTTTCTTTCATTTCACAGGGGAGGAGTCATGGGGAGAACAGACAGGAGTGCCCCAGAACAGGAGACTTCTCCCTCAGTTTGAAGCAGCCGTCGGCAGTATCCAAGAGGAAGGATGCTGTATATAAAGAAGCAGTAACTTTTGTCCCAATGACAGTAAAAGGGCTTTTTTCTTTTTCCCCCTCCCCTTCTTGTGCACGTTGTCTCAAAACCGATGCCCGTAACCTCAGCAATCAGCATGGATGCGATGGGTTCCTAATGGGCTAATCACAAAGGGTTATGAATGTCCTGCAGTAGAACTGGTTTTGTAGGGCTTCCACCTATTCATCCAATAATTGCTAGTCACATCGGTGCATGGGCTGGAGAGACTGAGTTCCGTGCAGTGTGCTGACAGCAGTGAGGAAGTATATTTTGGTTCTGTTGGGTTTTACTGGCAGCCTTGACAGACAGATGCTGTAGCCCTCCAAATGCTCGTGTCAGTGTGTTTTTGACACCTGCCTGTGCAGATACAATTACGCTAGCACATCCCTATCAGACCATTAGACACTATCAGTCAATACTGGTTACGGCTGCCGCTCCAAAAGAGGGGTGGAAATAGGATGCCTGCAAAATGAACCTCCCTTTTTACACAGTATAGAGCCTGAACTGTGTCAGGGATTAGACTGTGGCTGTCTCTCATTTCTGAATGCTCTGTTTTCTGAGGAAAAATGAGCATGAAGTGACCTTCCTCCTGCACATCTCTGTATGTGCCTTGTGCTTGCAGGGCTGTAACAAGCTGTTGGAAGAAGATTGTCTCTCTCTCCCTTTCTTTTGTGAGTGGCTCAACACGTACCAGATGGGAGCCCCAGGTGTAGAGCCTGATCAGGGCTGTCCCACAATCTTGCAGGGCAGCAATTGGGAGTGCTGTTGTTTTCTCTCCTCCAGACTCTTATTTTTTTTAATTTATTTTTTTATAAGAATCTGGCATTAGGTTGGGGCTCTTGTCTCTCAGTGAGATGCTTTCAACCTAATCTTGAATCTCTCTCTGGGAAAAAGATACTTGGGAGAAAAATATCTTCCCTCTCATTTTGACACAGACTTCTATATAGCCTGAATGTCAGGAAAGCCATTTATAGAACATGTACAGTAATTGCATGCTTAATATTTCATCAGCTGCATTAACAGTAATGTCACTAAAACCAGGTATAGATTTAAAAGGATCTTTTTTGATTAAAAGTGGCTTTAGAGGTTCTAGTGTATAATAATAGCAGCAGTATATATTATCATAGATGTTACTAGGGGTTTCTGAATTTAATAATTCAACACATATATGCACACACAGAGATTTGCATTAAGATTTCGGACAAAGCATATGCTTTCTGTCTGGCAGCAATCCTCTAATTACACCAAGATTAGAAGTAGTGTGAAGTAGATTGCTTCAGCTTGAGCCACACTCTTCTTTCATGGCTGAGAGATCGCAGTATCTTAGGATCGTGCAAAACTCCACGCTTTGATTACCATGCTACACCACAGTTGTAGGAAATAGCTGTTAGAATAAGTTGGTTTTCTACCAGACATACTTTGGCCCCTTGTGATATGATGTTATGCAATGCTTGGACCTGAAGCAGAAATGTTTCTTTCAAAACCAGGCTTCAATTCACTTAAATTCCATTGTGTCGTAGTAGTAGTAACTGAGAACAGAGATCTGCTGCCAGCTCTCAACGGGGCTGAAACCCTGTAAGGATGCTTGAATGGAAGAGAAGGAGTTTACTGGCTGTGTCAGTACTAAATCTAACTTCAATCTTGTCTTATAAATGACACACAAGCTTTGCAAGAAGATCTGGTGTTAAATGGTGATGAGGAATCCCCCAACAGCAAGTGTCAGTTGGCTTCTTCAGAAACACTTGTTGGTTATAATTTCCTTTTATTATTGAGCTAATGCTTTTGCTTAACTTTAGTAATGGATCCATTGGGTTTTTTGTCCAATGATGAGTAAAAAAGGTTTTTAATGCCCGTGCTTCACTGATGATAAATTTCACCCTTTTTCCAAGTTAGAGTCATCAGAGCAGATTGCACAGATGCCCTCTTCATGTTGTGAGCACGTGTGTATTTTGAACTGTGCACCCTAAATTTCCATCAGCACCCAGAAGTCACCTCTGTAGACACAACTTGGGGCATGCTGACACTTGTACCTTCCAAGGACTGCTGTGCCAAAAGGTGAAGGCATCTTCACAAATCTGGGTGGTGGTGCCAAACTGCGAAGAGCATCTCTCACAGGAGCAAAAGCACTTTATTCTGCACTGTTGTAACTTAGACCAATCTGTGCTCTAAATTAAATATGTGTATACATGCCTATAGATAAAATATATATGGTCCTTCTGTGGTTAGGAATGAGGAAATTATTGCTCAACACTGCAATATACTGCCCTCAATATGGCAAACCGTGGTGCGTTCTCTATCTGGATCAGCCACATCGAATGACAGCATCAGCTGTGTGCAGCCACTGCACATCTGCTCTGAGTTTTATAGGTGAGGGAAATTTATGCATCTGAGTAAAATGAAACTCAGCTTCAGTGCTTACTTGTGATTCAAACTGTAATTAGCTGTTTTATAAATGTAGTCCTCCACATAAGAGTAGTGGAGTGAAAAAATATATCACTTTTACTTCTGCTCATGGTATTTTCTATTCTATTGGGGTGAGAGCAATTATATTGCAAGTTTCTTTTCAAGCAAAAAGGTTGGAGAGGGGCTGCTTATTGGGGAGCGTACTGATAGGACAAGGGGTGATGGCCTTAAGCTGAAGGAAGGGAGATTTAGGTGAGACTTCCCTGGGAGGGTGGGGAGGCCCTGGCACAGAGTGCCCAGAGAAGCTGGGGCTGCCCTGGATCCCTGGCAGGGTTCAAGGCCAAGCTGGATGGGGCTTTGGGCAGCCTGGGCTAGTGGAGGTTGTCGTTGCTATGGCAGGGGGTGGGACTGGGTGGGCTTTCAGATCCCTTCCAATCCAAACCAGTCTGTGATTATGTTTTTTTCTTGACACTGCTTGAGGGACAGAGATTTCATGGGCAGCATACACGTGGCAACACCAGTGGGATATGGCAGAATTTAATTATCAGGATCTGGTCAGGTGAGGGTTATATTTCAGGGTATACTACTAGATAAAACCTGCATTTGGCTTTCATTTAGGGGTGAAAGCTCCCACCACCCCCTAAACTATCCCTGTAGTCTTTTCCTTTTCAGCTGGGTAGAACTGTCATCATCTTTTCCTGTTGTTTGCTTGTGCTGCACTAAGACCTTCAGCTGACTCTGCTGTCCCTTTCTACTAGGTATTACAAAGGTGTGCCACGATTTGAGCTTCATGGTTGTTGTGTCAGATAGTTCATAACTACATAACTTTTAAATGAATACCCACTTTAATAATATTTCCATGCAAGGGATAGAAATGCATGTTTCAGTGAAAAGAAAATTGGATCTTATGTTGTTTGCTGCATTACTGTTGGGGCTTCTTATTTGAAGATGGTCAGAAAACTGATCGAAAGAGCAGTTAGAAAGAGGCAAACAGTCGTGGCTAATTCCATTCTTGAGGAATATTTATTTAATGAAGAAGCTCTTACAGGAATCCTAGTTTTCAGTTCAATACAGGGCATACTTACTTTGAAGCCAAATCGTCATCATGATATTAACTGATGTAGTTACTTAACTCAGTCTAATGCTGTCTTTACATTGTAAAACATCAGGATTAGTTCTTGGCTCTATGATAGAGTTTGATGAGCACTAATCAATTGCTATTACTGCTCATCTGGAGACTGCAATTGAACAACTGGTAACTAAAAGGTCAGGAATGCTTACTGTTGAAAAAAGCCATCTCCATCTTGTCATCAGCCTTTTAGCACTAATTTTAATACCCATGTTTAAAAGAGAAATAAATCATATGAACCCTCAATAATTGATGGCTTTGCCTTTTCCTGTGTGGGGATATGGTAGTAGCTCCATCCCAGCCTTTCCTGGAATTTCAGCAAACGTTCCAGTTAATGAGGGGATGAGCTTTTTGTTTAAATGCTCTGAAGGATTTGGCTTCCAGTTCTGGGAGTTTTCCAAGCTGTAAACTGTTGATCGCCCTTTCAGGCTCTGCTTGAGGTATTGGCTCCTCAAATCTAATTACATCTCTTTGTGATAGGACTGCCTGATGTACTCATTTAAATAGTTGCATCTGGTCTGTAGGACTAGTGTATTTCTCTATGTCCAATTTGGTGAAGCTATCTGGAAAAGTCAATTTTGTGGATCTAGGTTTGCTTTTGGTGGTTCTTTCCTGTGAATAAACTGCTTTCTGATAACTTGGTGAACAGATGTGCCTCCACTTTATCTGCTTTATTCATGAAGGATTGTTTCTTGGAGCTGCTTTGTTTGTCCCTCAATGGTATATTAATTTCTCCTCTAATATTCCATGGCCTTCCTGAATTCATGAGGATCTCCCATCCTCATACTATTGAAGGGAGGTATCTCTCCTCCCCAGCATTTTGGTTTTGTGTGTATTTGTTGGGGTTTTTTTGTTTGCTTGTTTGTTTAAATAATTCTTTTTTCTAACCATGCTGTGCATCTTTCCTTACCAGGCTGTATTTGCCACTCCCCATGGGATGAAGTTGCTTGCACCTTCTGCCTTGTTTGGTTTCTGCCTTTGATAACCTCTTTGATTTTATTTATTTATTGATTGATTGATTTCCCCCTGAAGTTCTATAGACAGGCTCAGTAAAACTCAGGAAACCTGAATATAGATTTTATCTAGATGCTCCCATTGTGTCGAATGCTTATGTGCTTTGCCATGGGGAACTCAGCCTGAGTCACATCCTCAGTGTTGATGTGAGTGTGGTAAGAGGGATGTTTCAGGGATTCTCAGGAGAGTATTTGATACACAAGGAGAAAGAATCCTGCCCACACAATGCCAAACTCAGAACTGGCACTTAGAGGTTAGGATGCTGATGGCATTTTGAAATCGTGAGATCCATGTGCAGCCTCAGAATCCAACACAGTGCTGGGGTCCTCAGGATGGGCACTGGGAGCAAAGCACTGGGAATAGTTTTACTGCTGAGGAAGATATGATCAGTATTAGTAAAGTCATTAGTAAAGAATGGGGTGAAAACAGGGCTGTGTCTCACCAAGTTCTGCACTGGTTCTGGGCAGAGGAGCTCACTCAAACTGGTAGCAGATGTGTGTAAGACAGGTAGGTGAAAGAAGGTACTGTTTCTCATAGCAGGCAGCAGACTTCTGGGGTGTGTTGCCCCAGGAGGCTGTGGAGCCTCACGGGTCACCAGGCTCAAAACAGAACTGAAGACACTTGATTTCAGACAGTGGGTCCAAGTAGATATAGAGAGTGAAGGCAGCGCAGAGTTCCCTCCATCCCAATTGCAGTGATGCAGCTGCTGGAGGAGCACAGGTGGGTGGTCAGGTTCGTGTGCTCTCCCTGGAGAGCATCTCCCACTGCTGTAGTCCAAGGCAGTTGGGTTTCTGGGCTTGACAGACAACAGTTCCAGCCTCTGGGACTGTTTCTTGTTTGTCCAGGCTACATCGATCCCATTGCTCTAGCCAGCTGTGCTTTAGCACCAGCCTGATGCTGTAATGTGCCACGTAAGCCTCCCTCCCTTGGTTGCTGCTTGCTTGATACAATGAAACCTCTGGAAAGAGGGATTTCTCCCTTCCCCTTGCATATTTTTTCCCAAGTTTCATACAAGGCAGTCCATATTTTGGCTTGGGTTCTTAGGTGCCACTGTGATTAATGCTACTATAAAGGTTTATGCTCTACACAAATAAATTTACGTGCATAATGCACATTGGTGCACTGCTCTTATGCTGTCACTGAACTATCTGGGCACAGGTGACTAATTTGAGGTAAAGCAATAAAATTCGTGCATTTCAATTATTAAAGGTGGAAAAAACCCCCCCAAGCTAGCATTATAAATGCCTTTTTGCTTACTTGTGTCAGCCCACTTCTCTTTTGGCATTTCCCTGTCGCAGTGTCATTAATATTTCTACCCCCTCTGTATCCTTAATGATCTACTTGGTTGACCTGCATCATTTAAAATATTTTTTCATTATAGTGATTTTCTCATTTAGGTCCCCAGGAGATCCCGATATGTAATCAGTTTTCTCTAACAAATGACCTCCTTTAACTTCATTACTTCAGAATTAATTTACTAGCATCCAAGATATTGAATGGCTCTGATTAGTAAAATACAGTAAAAAAATTAAAGTTCTCTTTCATTTATGGTCAAGGCAAACATTAATTAAACCCCATATTTCTTTGCTACTTTTGTTCACAGTTGAATTTAATAAAGAGGGAGCGTTTGATGGGCTGTCACTAGACATTAGATGAGGATGGGAATGGGATTACAGGCTTTCAGTGCATGCAACATCTCCAGGCAGCTGTGGTTGGCCAAATGCTTCGTTTCTCTTGCAACTTCCCTCACATTCTAGGAAGGTTTTTAAATGAGTAAACCAGGAAGAGCCACTGTCTTCAGTGAGCAGCAGAGCAGGAGCACGATGAGGGTGTCAGGGAAGACATGCTTTCTGCTGGCAGACACTTCTCAGGCACGCACCCCTGCTTCAGCTCCAGGCTTGGCTGTCTTATCTCAGTATCTCTCCTAAGAGATGTGCCTCCCCTTCGAGGCGTGTGAGTTATTTACAGAGCCAGCCACGCTGCCAGCCCTCTGAGGCTCTGCAGGTTTCCATCTTGCAGAGCTGCTGCAGCAGGCGCTGGGCCGGCGATGGCATCTTTCTTCCTGTCACTTGACAGTAAGCATGCTTGCACTTTGCACTGCACGTGGGATGGCTGATGAGGCTGCATGGAATCACAGAATCCCAGGGGTTGGAAGGGACCTCAAGAGATCACTGGGTCCAACCCCCCTGCCAAAGCAGCTCCCCAGCTCATATTGCACAGGTCGGCGTCCAGATGAGTCTTGAATCTCTCCAGAGAAGGAGACTCCACCACCTCCCTGGGCAGCCTGTCCCAGGGCTCCCTCACTGTGTAAAAGTTCTTCCTCATGTTGAATGAATGTGTGCAATGCATGGCAATAGGGCTTTGCTCAGGGAACGACACTCCGGGGAACATCCAACCACCTAAGGGTACCCCCTCTTGAACTGATTTGTCCCCTCATCACTCCCCACGCTGCTTTTTTTAATTTCCAAAGGGCACAGATAGTTTCAAATAAGCTTCTTATGAGCCAGCAGTGTGCCCAGGCAGCCAAGAAGGCCAATGGCATCCTGGCTTGTATCAAAAACAGTGTGGCCAGTAGGTCTAGGGAAGTAATAGTGCCCCTGTACGTGGCCTTGGGGAGNNATAAGAAGGACATTGAGGTCCTGAAGTGAGTCCAGAGAAGGGCAACCAGGCTGGGGAAGGGGCTGGAGGGAAAATCCTGTGAGGAATGGCTCAGGGAGCTGGGGCTGTTTAGCTTGGAGAGGAGGAGGCTGAGGCCAGACCTTATCACCACCTACAACTACCTGAAAGGAGGTTGTAGAGAGGTGGGTGATGGTCTCTTCAGCCAGGTGACAGGAGATAGGACAAAGGGAAATGGCATGAAGCTGTCCCAGGGCAGGTTTACATTAGACATTAGAAAAAAATGTTTTACTGAAAGTGTTGTCAGGGCCTGGAACAGGCTGCCCAGGGAGGGGGTTGAGTCACCTTCCTTGGATGTGTTCAAAAAAAGGGTAGATGAGGTACTTAGGGATATGGTTTAGCTTAGGATGGGATTGGTTGGACTTGATGATCTTCAAAGGTCTTTTCCAACCTTGTGATTCTGTGATTCCTTTTTACCATGCCATTGACTAGCTAAAGACTTTATTGTAGTCTCTATAATGTATTTTGAAGCTGCATTGACAGAAGCTTTGTGCTTGTTCTGTTCTTTATATGAGTAAGTAGCTATGGTAAGGCTCTGGGCATGGCTTGGATCCTCACTGTGCTGGGGGCTGGAGAAAGTTTGATCTGCTGCCTAAAGAACACCTTGAAACAAACTTCTGGTCTCAGTAATCCTCGCTGAGTGTGCATGACTGAAAGCCTTTTTAGGTAGAGGTTTTTGATTTTCCTCCATATGTGTGTGCCAGTGTGGGTGCAGGAGAAGGGCCGGGGCCAGTGTGTGGTCCCTGTGAGCCACGTGTCACTTGGCAGCAAAGTCTCCTGAGCAAAAGGTGCCCAGCAGCTTGTGCCAGCAGCAGCATGTCTTTGGGAGAGTGTCACTACCGATGCCATGGGCCTGTTGGTCACTGTGACCAGACCCTACCCCAAAAAAACAGTGATGTAGGTGAGCTGGGCACTGATGTGGGGCTATGGGACTGCTGCTGCTCTTCTGTCTTGCATGACAAGAAGTGTTGTAGTGGTGGTCTCTGAGAAAGGAGACCTGGAGCTAAAGGGGAATTAGATGGGGCCAGTGGCCTTGTAACTTATTCTCCCCTATTCATAAGAATGAAGTCTGTGGAGAGAATCAGGCAATCAATTTACCTCTCTTGAAGGAAAAGAAATTGAAAACACTAAAGCAATTTATTGCCTTTTAAATTTGGGGATTAGGAGGAATGTAAGTAGTGCTTAAATTTAACTACCTGCAAAAGCAAATAAAGAAAACTGTAATATTTCACCAAGCTATAATCCACTATACTATAAGTGTATTTTCAATTTCATCATGAAAAATATAAGTTAGTACCACTTTCTGCCTAAGAACTTGCCTATAAAACAACATCCAATTGGTGGGTTCAGTAGTGCTTCTGGAATTGTCTTTTTTTCTTTTTACTTTCTTACAATTTGCATAAAACACTTAGGGTTTCCCCCCCCACCTTGTCTTCTACTGCAGTATTCCAAGTTTTCAGCACAATAAATGTTTTGCCTGCAAGGCCTATATCTAATATTGGTTCATTTTGAATGTCTTTTCCCATTTAAATGCTAGTCCAGGAAACCAAAGTGATCGTAATCAAATGAGTATGCTCGATATATGGCTTATATGACTACAGGGTGGTTTTCTTGGTCTAATTCAACTGCTCTTAGAAAACAGGAGAGATGGTTCAGGAGCTGCTCTAAGAAGAGTCTTGCTTCTGGCAATATTTACTCTTAGGTAGATTAGAAGAAATAAGAGCTGGCATCTGAGAAAAAGATGAAAATGAAATGGGCCAGTGTCTGCTCGTTACGTGAGGGCAGAGCTGCTGACACTGGTGCAGCATAAAGATGAATTTGCCCCCTCTCCCTGTGAGAGCATTTCCAAAGAGCCCTGGAGACCTTCATTGTATGAGGAGAGTATAGGGGCTATACTGAGCTTCAGACAGGCCACAGACCCTTACTGTTCATTCCCCCCCACCAAGAAAAGGCATTCTCATTCAGCAAGATGAGTCATTGATGGCTTGTTTGTGTGGGTAGACTGATTTGCCTGAGCTATTCTGGGACAGGTACTGCTCCACAGGTATTCTGGAGCATTTCTTGTGTTCGGATAAAGCTAACTCCTTCCTGGCATAGCTACTTGGAGAATGGCTTTGCTTCTATCTTAGAGCAGGTTCCTTGAGGTGGCTCTTGGGTTAGCACCCCTTTTCCTCTGCCTGGGGAGCTGAGAGCTTGTCCATGTGAAAAACTGCTGTCAGCCACAGCTAGGCTAGGCCAAGCATCCCCATATAGCTCTGCTGAGCAGTGGGTTTTCCCTCCCAACACCACCAGTGTGATGTATGTACCCTCTGCTGAGAACCTGTGGTGGCTTTCAGCCCTCTCAGGTTGCCCTAGGTGGGATCTCAGTGCCTCTGCTGACCCTCACCCTCCGATCAGAACACAATGGGCTGAACCTCACCGTGGCTTAATCACAGCTAAGCAGGATGGCTTCCGTGGTGGTTTACATTTGTTTAACGATCTTCACATCCTTTTGCTCCTGCTTCACACCCTTACCAGTTTCTCAGTTTTATTAGCTATTTATAAATACCTGAATAAGTAATGCAGATGAGATTGATCGTGCCTCTCTCGAGGCACAGCTGCTATTCTAGGCGCTTTACGCTGGACTTAGGGAGTCTCTTAGCACAGAGGGGAATCAGATATATTTCTCCTTTTAGAAATGCTAGAGCTGCTCTCTGTGACTGTCAATCTAAATTTAAGCAGAGGTATTGCACTGACCTTCTCCTATCTGCAGAGATTCCGAATGCGTGCTCACGACACAGCGCTGTGCATGAGGGTTTTAGCTCCAGGGCTGTACAAAGGATAATTTAAGAGAGGATGAAGTTTTTCCCTTGTATAAATTCATCCGTGTTCACTTCAAAGGCTGAAGGGAGCTTCCAACCAAGGTGTGCTCTGAGCAGACTGTCTTCACAGGGGTGAGTTTCACCCACCGTGACAGTACATACGTAGCCTTGCTGGGATGATAACAGAAGATGACTGTGCAGAGGACTGGGTTTCTCCAGAGATGCACTAAATGCCTGTCGCTCCAAGGACATGTGAATCCTTTTAGCAGGATGAAACCTTCAATATTTAAGACCCACTCTGGTGCTGCAAACTCTTAAATGTAATGGGCTCTGCTGCTGTAAAATGATGTAGCTCCTCTGACATCAGCCCTTTCTCTAGGGTGGGGGCCCGGGGGACTGAAATGGGATGAAGCTGATTTATATGAAACTGTTTTTTGCAAATGCTTATAAACATGCCCAGGCAGGACACAGTTAAACCTGAAATCAAACCAACGTTTAAAAGTCCTCCAACTCTGTCATCAGCTCCACAATTAGGATTGTGGCTGTTTTGCTTTGCTGCAAGGCCTCCAGAGCATTACAGCTGACTAGTGACATAAAAAAGCAGATTTACTGTTATTTGCTATGAACATTGCAGCACAACAGGGAAGAAACCCAAGCCCAAAATATTGATCTGTGCCATAGCACAAAGCATGCAGTCAAGTCATGACCATTAGCTGTTATTTGTCATTCTGTGCTATATTTAATTTTATAATGGCCAAAATTTTGGTCAAAATATTACCAGCACAGGTACTTTAGTAGCTTTGCTACAATAATTGTCTTCTGCTTTAAGCAGCAGCACCTTGTCCTCTCCCCAGATTTAGCCTAGGATGCTCTGCATGAACAAACCTCATGGCTACACGCAAACCTGGGAAAGGAGAAGTCTACCTGAAATAAAACCTTGTTTCAGCACAAGATTTTAGCTGTAGATCTACCCTAATGATCTAGGGTAAGTCCCCTACCCTACCCAGGCACTTCTGAAGACCACAGCAGCACGTCTCTTGCATGCTGAAGCTGGTCCTGGAGTTGAAATGGGCATCACCCTCTTTCTTGGCTGGCAGGGATTCCCTAGCACTGAAGTGGGAATAATCAGAGCTGGTGATGCTGTCCTTAGATAAATCACTTGAGATGAGTCTTGCTGTGATCAGACCGTGATGCTGACTTGGGATAAATTGCTTCAGGTAGTTATTGGCTTGCAAATTTTGTCTTTCCAATCAGAAAATATCTTTTCTTTCAGTACTAAATCATAATCTTTTTGAAACATTTCTCTTTTCCCCAAACCTTTCTTAACCATTCCTTTCTCTTTCTTGAAGTATCAGAGGTTTTTTTTTGCAAAGATGCTACTTAAAAATATATATTTTTTTAAAACCCCTCTATTTTCATATAATCAAATAGAATCCTAGAATATTTTGGGTTAAAAGGGACCTCAAAGCCCACCCAGTCCCACCCCCTGCCATGGGCAGGGATAACCTTCACTAGCTCAGGGTGCCCAAAGTCCCTGCCAGGGATTCAGGGACAGCCCCAGCTTCTCTGGGCACCCTGTGCCAGGGCCTCCCCACCCTCACAGGGAAGGATTTCTGCCTAATGTCTCATCTAAATGTCCCCTCCTTCAGTTTAACTCATCACCCCATGTCCTATCAGTATACTCCCTGACAGAGTGTCTCTCTCCAGCTTTCCTGTAGCCCCTTCAGGTACTGGCAGGCTGCAATAAGCATTCCCCAGAGCCTTTCCATAGCAGACCTTTCTTTATCTGGGACTGAAGTCAGTGTAGACTTCTGGCCCTGATAAAGGGCTGTACAGTAGAAGTCTCTCTAACCTGTGGGCTTGACTTAGATGCAGCCTTAGTCCAATAAGTATTTGTTGGATATAATATTTTGATCAGCTGAGGAAGATGTGCTCCAGTTCAAAAATACTGTTTTAGCCTAGGCAAAAGGTAGAATGATTCAGGAGGAGGGAAGGAGAATGGTATTAGCATCAAGTCAGCTGTGAATCTTTGTTGAACTAACCTGGTTTCTGTGGACTGAAGAACCCCAGTGAGCTTATTTTCCCTGTGTTTTTTCAATGCCCACTGTGTTGTTTTTTCTCTCTGCACCCACCAATACCTGTGTCTGCCGTGGTGCTGTGTGCTTGTGTCCTAGGCCCTCCATACAAGGAACAAAGTGGGTCCAGTGTCTCTCCAACTGCTTTCCTTCATTGGAGGAGCTCGGCACCTGGGATCTCCCAGGCATCTTCTGGGCCTGGCCTGCAACCCTAAAACTGATGGATGTGAGATGAATGTGTTGAGTGGGTTTGAGGATGGCTTTAGAAGTACAGGGGCCTCGCTCTTGGAGAGGTGACTGGCACAGGGACAACCCAAGACCCCCGGTGAGATCAGGAGGATGTATCAGTCAGGAAGACAACATCCTCTAAACTGGAAGGGTTAACAGCAGATTGCTGCTTCTCCTCCTTTGCCTTTACTTGTGTCATGATTAATATATTTGAAAGTAGGGATGATTAATAATCCACAAACCTTCAGCCTGGAAGGAGAGCTGAGGCACTTAGCATACCAGAGCATACTACAGTGCAAACAGTAAGAAATGATTAACAAAGCCAGCATTTCCCCTCTTCCCCAAATAACTCCAGAGCAGTACCAATGGTCCCTTGCACCTCGTGGCTCCTGGCAGTTGGGTGAGGGCTACCAAATGGCTTCTGTATCAAAAGGCCAAGCTAAAAGTCTGCACGTTGCAGGTACCATGGTGATGAGTCTGGCACAATTGCCTGGAAAGATAAATATAGTTAGCATGCTGTTCCTGGAGCTGGATATAAATGTCTGCATTCCATATGTGCACTGTTACTCTCGAGATAAGGACAAACTGGCCTATAAAGTCCTTATTGACCTAAGAAGTCAATTAAGGTACAGAAAGAGCCACTGAGTACAGTGGAGGAATTCATCTGGTGTTTATCAGCTTGGCCCTCAATGCTTTCCCTGCCTAGTGCTGGGGTAAGTGCAGAGGGAGGACAATGCAGCCACAGAAGAGAGAAACAAAACCAACAAAGTAAATTGGAGGGAATTTGTCTCTGGAGTAATGGCACATTGAATGCTGAGCTGCATCGGTTCCCAATACCTCTTCAGTTCATAAAGACCGATCACTACCAGCTTTGTTCTGTGGTCTCTGGTGAAAAAGAAAGGATATACTTAATTCAGAAAATACTTTGGAGGTCAGAAAGTGTTTTTATTTCCCCTGAGGTTTTTAGTGCCTGCTGGGGGGGCAGGGGGGACAGATTTGGTTTCTTAAATACAAAGAGCCAACCTAACAAGGTCCTGTCTCTGCACAGATATGAAAAGGATGAGGGGAAGTCCTAGTAACCCAGCAAAAGACTTACAGAAGAAAGTCAAATGGAGGTGTGGGCAGCTCAGCTGTCCCTTTTTCTTGTGGTGGAATTAAATGTGAGAAGGTGTTTTGCATCGTCATTGTATGAGGAAAGAATAACATTACCTTTTTTGTGCTAATCCACACCAGTAGCAAAGTAGGTAGACAGGAACTGGTAAGGGTTATCTGTGACCTACTTCTTACATAATGGTACAAACAACCCTTTTGAACAAGGTACAATGGCAAAGTGGGGGCCTCAGAGGAGATGCTGAACCCTCTCCCTCCCCATGGGGTCAATGGGAACTGAAAGTCTTCATTCAGCATCTCACCACTGTTCCTGGTGACAGTGCCTTCCATCCACCTGCACATTCCTTGTGCTGGAGGACAAAGGACAGCAGCGTACGTGTGCAGTGGTGCACTTACAGCAGCGACATCCCTGTGCAGCAGTGAGGTCACTACTAAGTGTGAGCAGTGCTCTTCTCGCTTTGTATCGCACCTACGCTGTAGCCAAGTGTGGGCAGGTTTTGGTTTGGCATGTTCTTTTATGAGCCTTCAGAGGAAGTGGGGTTTAATTTTTAAAGTGAGACTTCCTTAGCAAAACCAGACAGATTCCTGTTAAACTTATTTCTGCAGACACCACAGTCTGCAGAGCTGTCCCACTCTCTTGGCAGCCGCTCCTCCCCAAACACTGCCCCTGCTCACCCCTGAGCAGCCTGTGACCAACGTGTGCTCCAGCACACTCAGCTCTGAGCATCAATGTTACATTTGGCCAAAAATATCCTCTGAGACTGGTTTTAACAGCAAACTTTCAGTGATGTTAAAAGCACCTGCTTTGTCCTTTACTCCACCCCCACGCCCCCACACCCCCCCTGCCTTTAAGTCAGATAACTGGGAATAACATTTCATTTAGAAACATTGAAAGGATGTCCTATGGGAATTTTATTTCCCAGATGGACTGCCCGTTCCCTTGTGCACCACAAACAGCTGTCTCCTCACCCTGGAGAGTATTTTGTAGTGTGTGATGGGGATATAACATGACAGGGTACGTGGCTTCTAGAGAAACCAGGAGTAGGGGAACATTACTCCAAGGAAGTTCCATGGTAGTACTTCAATATTACTACTGAAGTTTTCACTTTCTTTCATTTCCACAATAATCTGCAAGGTTTTTTTCACTATAAAGCAGTCTAGTCTTATGTCAGCTGTGCTGTATGCATATTTACTATGGCATGCCAGCAAAGGTGAGCAGAGAAGGTGATCATCTACTGTGCAATCATTGAGCTACACTACAATTCTGTGAGAAGAGACTCTGCAGCATAGGTAGGACCAGACTGGATTTGTAAACAAAGGTAGTGTGCATCATCCTGATTTTATTCCTTAGGATGGTTTCCCTGAGCCCCCTGCTTCTGAACAAGGTCCTTCCTTTGGTTCTTTTAGCTGCAGTTTTGCATTTTTCTGGTGCACCAGAGGAGCAACATCACTTCTGCAAGCATGTATGGGTTATACTGAAAAGAGTGTTATGGAGACTAATTGGAGACAGAGGTCAACAAGAAGGTTTTCTTTGGCTCTAAAATTGTGTTTCACTTAGTACCATATGATGGTCTAGTCCTTCTGTAAAGATGCTAATGAAAAGGCAGGATCAAGCCAGTGGCCTACACTGGACTAAATGTCTCCTAAGATGAATCTGGCAGAGGACAGAATGACTGACAGCCTGTTAATGCTCTCCTGCTCCACCTAGAAAGCATGGGGTGTTGAAAGTCTTGCCAAGAAATGTAAAGAGCTGAAAATGTTCTGCTAGGGAGTAACAGTGTTCAAGGATAGGGCAAGGTCCAAAGAGCAACTGAAAGAATTTAAGACACACATCTGTGTTTTCTGTGAGATGAAGGACAAGACAATGCCAACCTGCAAGAGGTTGATCAGCAGGGACTGACTCTCCCTGCTGCATCACAAGGTGTAGCACGATAAGGAAGGGGCACCTAGGGCTTCCAGATGACACATCTGAGGGAGGAAGTAACTTACAAAACTCTAACAAAAGCTACAGCCTGGGGTCCCTTTATCTGTCTTCCTCTAGCACAATATACCGTGTCCTAGGTTTGTACCAAGACACTGTGAGGGTTTTGATGGCATCTCATATGCAAGCTCTGGAGACTCTCCTGCTGGATGCTTCTAGCACAGCATTGCCCACAGCTGCAGGAAATGTGACAGTGTGCTCGGTCCTTGGAGTCCTGTGCTCTGTCTCCAGAACTGGACAGCAAGAAAGGTCAGTGCTGCTCTTCTAGGATCAGCAAAGCTTCCTGTGGGGGAGCTTGCTACAGCCTCTGATGCGCGCTCAGGAAGAGCACAGGCCTGGGGTGTGTTGGTGGCTCAGGTCAACAGAGTAAATCCTATGTATCCCCAGAGTTATGTGGTGCAGAAGAGACTAGCGTTTGGCCAGCAAATCCACAGAAAGAAAATATTTCAATCCATGAGCTCAGTTCTCTAACTCCTCTTCCCTGTTTCACTTCTAATTTTCCCGTTCCTCTTTATTCTCCTCTGTCTCCTCTCTCACCCAGCTGCTTTCATTATAAGGTTGAAGGGCAGTGCCAAGTGAGTACATTAATCTCATACATTTTCATGAATATCAATTACAACTTGGATGCCAGAAGATTTTTCTTACTTTCAGCAGAGTCGAGACCTAATTCTTTACACAGACCCTGTCTCAGGTAAAACCTCGGGGCGTCTTTCCAAAGTCAAGCCTGCCATCTCTTCTTCCCACTCCCTCCCACCATGCTGACAGCCCTTTGCTTTTCTTCCCCCTGTAGTATCTGTATATACAATGGTTATCAGGAAAAGCCATTCCCCTTTCTGCCCTTGAAAGCCAATATCCACACAAGCTCTTGGGCAGAATTTGGAGCGCAGAGTCGCTACCGTTCAATTACCATGGAGCTTATCTCTTTCATGTGTGACTTGATATGGTATTTTTTTCTTTTCCCCCATCAAGTCTGAAGTTTAAAAGGACAGAAAAATTTCTAGCACTTGAGAGGGAGGAAAACATCTGGTGCTGAAATGAACAGAGCTTATGGACTACTGGGAAATAGGACTGTTTCTGAGGGAGTAAATGTTTCTCTTATTTAGCAGTCTCTGTTGCACCGCTGGTTAGCAGATTCAGATCACTGTGACAACAGAAAGGTCAAATGCACATAGCAAACTTTATATCTACTCATTTCTACTCCTGAAACCACCTTTTGGTTTCAGAGAGTCCATTTTACCCATGGTAAAATAAGCTCTGACAGCACAGCAGCAGAAGCAAGGCCAGGGAGAGCTGGCAATAAATCTGAGGTATTCTTTATTTGAATTACAAAAATGCCAGTGAACTTTACTTATGGGTTAGCACTCTGCTTTGCTGGTTGCTCTGCAGAAATCAAGCAAAAAGGCAAATTAACCCAAAAGGGATTTCAGTTGGAGCCCCTTGTCCCTGTGCTTAGTTTGCTCAGGCAGCAGTACTGTAGGAAGACTCATTAAAGGCCTGGAGCATCTCCCCTATGAGGAAAGGCTGAATGAACTGGGGGTGTTCAGCCTTGAGAAAAGAAGACTGAGAGGGGATCTGATCAATGTTTATAAATATCTGAAGTGTGGGAGACAGAGGGAAATAGGCAGCCTCTTCTCAGTGGTCTGTGGGGACAGGACAAGGGACGATGGCCTCAAGTTGGAGCACAGGAAGTTCTGCACCAATATGTGGAAGAATTTCACGGTGAGGGTGACAGAGCCCTAGGACAGGCTGCCCAGGGGGTGTGGAGTCTCCTTCTCTGGAGATATTCCAGACCCATCTGGATGCTTTCCTGTGTGACCTGTCCTAGGGACCCTGCTTTGGCAGGGGGGTTGGACTCGATGAACTTTGGAGGTCCCTTCCAACCCCTACAGTTCTGTGATTACCAAAGGTGGTGGCTCTCCCTGCCACCCCCAGTGCAGCAGGTGGTCTCCTTGGAGGACACTGAGGGCTCAAGTCTTCCCTGGTGATCAGGCAGCAAATGAGTGGTGCTGACACATTCCCCACCATGGGATCTTGCATGCCCCTTGCTGGTGAAACCCCAATCCAAGAGCTCGTTACCAATGATGACTACAGCTGCATCTCCCAGGAACAGCGATCTTACCCTTTCGTGGCATTTTCCAATAAACTCCTAAAATGGCCAAGAGCTGGAGAGCATCTGGTTTATGCACAAGGGCTAGGCATCTGAAGAGAGGGGAAATATATGATCTAAGAGATATCTATTAATTATGGGTCAAGATGTGGCAGCCTAACATGAAGTTTTATAGCTATAGATAGTAACAGGAGCAGTGACCTTTAATTATAGCAAGATAATGGGCACTGCTCTAATACAGAAACAGCTAAAAATAAAAGCCAGTATAAAAATACGAAGTATCTCAGAATGTGATCACATTTTCCACTGATGGAAAACATAGCTCAACTCCTCTCATTACTGAAAAATGTTTTCTTTTACAGATACTAAAGTTACACTTAGATACTGAGTTGGTATGGCTTAATTCAAGGTATCATGTTAGACTGGTAAATTCAGAGTAGCCAAAAGACGGTGTGGATATTCCCACTTTAGTTTAAGCTGGAGTTATTAAATTTTGGTTGAGTTTGATTTAATTTGGTTCAAATTTTAAGTAAGTAAAAGATCTCAGTATAAAATTAAATTTAACATCTGTAAACTAAAACAAGAAGGATTCTTTGATGTGTTTACTACTGTGAGCTACCCGGTGCTGTAGATGTGGAGGGTGAAATGGTGCTGAGGCCCTGATGTCCACACTGTGTGTGTTTTGAGGGGGGTGTTTCACATTAGTTCAGTCCTGTGGACTGAGTGCTTGTTAAGGACCAGGCTGTTATAGCAGCTCATCTGGAGGTTTAGTTTTATCAAAGAGGAACCCAGAGCACCTGCTCCCATGGACATCACCCAAAGCAAAGTGGGAAGGTCAGGGTGCCTGGAAAGTCTACTTCTGACCTGGCCTAAGATGTGGATGTGGTTGCTTCCTAGCTAACTAAACAGCCTTAAATAAGCTGGTTCACGTTTGTGTGTCAGAAGGGCCCGTGACAGCTCCTAATACCTCTCTTGGACCCCATTCTGTGCAATGCCTGGTGCTGGGGCTCTCTGGTGAGCAGGCACTGAAATGCCGGGAGCCCCCAGAGCCGCCCATTCAATTCCTTTGCCTGAGGAGAAACTTTCCAAAGTTTCCACTGTGTCTTATGCAGACTGAATGCTTTGCTTTTCAAATAGTAAATTTACCAGTCTGTAAACAACGCACAGAACTCTTTTTTTTTTCTTTCCAAGAAAGTTAAACTGGCCTGCTGGAATTAAACCAGTGACCCAAGATGGGAAAGGACTCCTTGCAACTCGAAACATCTCAAAATAACACAGCCTGTAAAAACAGGTGTGGTTCTCAACTCCAAAATGTGCTTTTCACTCCTACAGAGAGGTGGGCTTCTAGGGTTTTGTTTTGTGTCAGAGGCAAGGGAGTATTCCCACTTCCCAGGTTTTGCTGACAAACTTTCTGCACCTATTCAGATAAAGTGATTTGTGAACTGCCTCGAAACGCACCAACAATTGCAAACTGTGAATAGCAGCTCTATTAATATGCTGGTCAGGACAACCATCACGGTCTAAATTATAGAGTGAGCTGAGAAAAAAGTTTGGAGAGATGGTGTGTGAGCATTGAGAAGCAATCAAACCCCACCCCTGCCCCGGCACGCGTCCTTCCACAATAGGATCTTCCCCATATCTGTTGACAAACTTTGGCTAATGTTTCTGTTTGCTAAAAGGTTTTCTGCCAATACAGCAACATATTGCAGATAAAACCTAATGAGCTGAATTTAACAAAAAAAAAAATAAAAAGAGAGAGAGAAATGCCATGTGGCTTCCTTACAGTGCTGCCCATCTGTCGGCTTAGCGAAGCAGCAGCGTGCTGCAGCTGTACTCCTTCCCTTTTTATCAAATCAAAATAAAGCTGTGCACCCCAGAGTCAGGTATGATAAACAGGCCAGCAAATTGCCTTACATGGGTATCACACAGCTCCTTATCTGTCTCACTTTTCAGAGCAGCATAACCAGATGGCTCCTAACGGTGGGTGAAATTCTCTCCGTTATGTTTTTGGCATTGAGCTAGAGGGACGTGGTCCAGAAGTCCACCACCAAAACAACAGATATTTAAATTGGACTGGGACTGAGATTACAGCCTGCAAACAGAACTTTTGAAATTGAAGCAGATTTCATTAATGGCAAAGGAAATGCCTATTTAGAGTGGGTCTGGTGGAACAAAAGGGACATAAGACAATTAAAAAAAAAAAAAGACTCTTTGTGGAGCAGCCTCACAGAACAATGAGGTTGGCCTTTCTCCAACCTCCAGTCCGGCTGGTGCAAAGCAACTGGCCTTTCCACACCTCCCATATTTATCATGGGGGCAGTGGGAATAGGGAGGACTTCCCTGGCTGCTGGGTGATGGCTGGAAGCATCTCATCCCACTGGTCCTCTGTGCAGCCAAGAGTGCAGAGGAGAATAGCATTTCTGCTGTGATTGGAAGTAGGGCTATTAAGAGGGCTTGGGGATGCAGAGCATCTGTCTGTGACAGAAATCCCTGCTGAGAGCAGGATGTCACAGGGTAAGGGCTTCAGTTTGTCCTGACTCATTTTTTTCCTGATTCATTTGTCAGACAAATCTCAAGTTTAAACTGGAAAAGGAGTTTACTCTTCCTTTACCTGGCCACTGAACAAATACACTGGTGCTTGCATCTTGCCTGTGGTTTTAGCACCACTTCCAGATTCAGGAAAACAATCAAAAAGGGTCTAGGTTTGGGGTAGAGGCAGTTCTTGCTTGGTGTATTGGAACAGACTTCGTGGATGACACCAAGCTGAGTGGTATGGTCAACACTCTAGAAGGAAAGGAGCCATCCAGAGGGATCCTGACAGGCTGGAAAGATGGGCCTGGGGGAACCTAATGAGGTTCAACACTGCCAAGTGTCAGGGGCTGCACTTGGGCCGGAAGAATCCCAGCCATAGATACAGACTGGGAGAAGAGCTTCTTGAGAGCAGCCCTGCTGAGAAGGACTTGGGGATTGTGGTGGATGAGAGACTGAACATGAGCCAGCAGTGGCTCTTGCAACTCGCAAGGCCAATGGGATCCTGGGCTCCATCAGCAGAGGGGTGGCAGCAGGGACAGGGAGGGGATTGTCCCTCTCTACTTTGCCCTCGTGAGGCCCCAGCTGGAGTCCTGTGTCCAGAGCTGGGCCCCCAATACAAAAAAGATGTGGAACTGTTGGAGAGGGGTCAGAGGAGCCACGAGGATGCTCAGAGGGCTGGAGCACCTGCCCTACAAAGAGAGGCTGAGGGAGCTGGGCTTGTTCAGCCTGGAGAAGAGAAGGCTGTGGGGGGACCTCATTGCAGCCTGCCAGTCCCTGAAGGGAGCTTGTAAGCAGGAGGGGATTCAACTTTTTAAAAGGGCAGATAATGGCAGGACAAGGGGGAATGGATTAAAACTAAAGGAAGGCAGGTTTAGATGAGATATTAGGGGGAAGTTTTTTTACAGAAAGAGTGGTGAGGGGCTGGAACAGGCTGCCCAGAGAAGTAGTGGATGCCCCGTCCCTGGCAGTGTTCAAGGCCAGGTTGGATGGGGCCCTGGGCAACCTTGTGTAGCTCCAGGCCTGGAGGTTGGTGTCCCTGCCTGTGGCAGGGGGGTTGGAGCTCTATGATCCATGGGGTCCTTTCCAACCCATGCCATTCTATGATTCTATGATTCTATGAACACGTGTGCCATGCTTTTGTACAAGTTTTGAGTTCAGTTGGTTCTAGGTCTCAAAGCCAAGTGTGAAATTCATCATTTGCTGCCAAGCTGGATGCTAGATCCTTCTATTGCTGGGAACACGCAGCAGGTCTGCATGAGGCTTTGCTGTCACCAAGACAGACGTATGAAATAGAGCAGATTGAAATTGCTGAGAACTGTGGCTGCTGATGGGCTTGTTCAGCACAGGATTGCTTCTGTGAATTTAGACTTACCTGAACGTTTGTGTCAGAAGCACATGTGCGTGCTGGTGTCTGCTTCGTGGGCTGCCACCTGCACAGTGGTACTAACATCTCAGAGGCTGAAACCTGGAGCTTCTTGGCTGTGTGTGCTCAGGGGAAACAGAGAATAAAAATGTCATATATAGAAAACTGAACAGAGGCAGAAGGGGCAACTTTTGTCATTAAAAATTACCTGGATCTACTATGCTTCTGGAGAACAGATGACTTATATGCCTGTGCCTTTGCATGTAGGTAGGAACCTCAGTTAAGGCACAGATATCTGGAAAAGCCATCCTCTTTCCCCCAGCGCAAGCTCCACGTGCCTCAGGAAGATATGCCCCTGCTGAAGATCAACAAAGTGGTATTAAATAAACTGTAGAGAAGAAGATTGGTGCTGAGACAAAACACAAAGATGCCTAATTCTTGTGCATAAGATGTTTCAGGGTTGCCAGTACTGTGAACTGTGGTCGCTGCTTGGCGTATTGATGAGATGGTGAAGTGCATCCACATCACACAGCTGAGGCTAGGCAGCCATATGATCAATGTTAGAATCGAGCAGCCCTAAGTCATGTTCTTCCTCTTCATTGTGTTGTGGCTGCATCCTGTAGATAGAACAAAATGAGGTGGTGTTTGTCTTGAGAGGGGTGTCAGACCTGACATGGAAAGTAACGGGATGTGTACAGTGTGGTGGCATCTCAATGCAGACAGATGGAGTTTTGTTATTTTGGAAGTGATGACAAATGCCATGCTGAACTGGGTTTGCTTGAGCAAGACTGTACAGTGGTGAGCAAAGTTTGCTGGGAAGTATTGTATGAAATGTATACCCTGGGAGCTACCTTTGCCCGTTCGTGTGCTGTCACCTGATTTGCAGAAGCAAACCCTCAACTTAATTCAGGAGCCTGAGGCAGGTCCCTGTGACCTGAGCGATTTTACTGCCATCTGACCATTGTTTCAAATTCTGTCCCATTCCTTACGTTCCTCAGGGTCACATGTTTTTAACTCTAACATTTCACCTCCCAGCTGGAAGCTATATGGGAATCCTCCTTAAACAGAATGAAGACCGTTGTAGGAATCCAGACACTGCAGTCTGCCTACAAGCACGTTGAACAATTTGACTTTCTCCCTGGTATTTTATTCATGACTGCAATTTCTCCCTTTTAGCTAACAAGAGGAAGAATGATCAAGATGGCTGAGTTAAATACAGTGCTGGGGTTGAAGCATAACAGTCTGTCCAGGGCTCCAGTCATAAAAGAAGAAAGAAATTTCTTCAGAGAGGATTAAGCGCTCTCTTTCTATAGAAGTTGTACCTGATGTCAGAGAGTGGAGAGTATTGAACAGCATGCTAGGAAAAGGAAAATCCTGGGATGCTGACCCAGAAATTAACACATTGCTCAGTGGTGAGCTCAAAATGGAAGAGGCGTTTCGTGACTCTTCTTCCTGAACTGGTGGCAGCTGTAACAAAGCTATACAATGGAGTTACAACTCTGGTTTCATCCGAGTGTGTGTGTGCCTGTGGGTAAGGAAAGTCATGTCTTTGTGCAGCTACAGTGATGTCCTAGCGTGAGCGAGCTACAGGGTAAACTGTGGGCAGTACAGCAAGAAATACAGCCAGCCTGCCCCTGCCCTGTGAACCACTGCTCAAACTTCCAGGAGTAGTTTTCTCATGCCAGCTCTGTACCTTCTGATATTCAGAGGCATAAGAAAACTACTCCTGGAAGTGGATATGAAGCCCTCAAATGGAGAGAGTACATTTGGATGCTGTCCCTGAGGTCTGCAGACCTGCTATGGAAAACCTGTGTTGTGGCCTGGGGATCTGCATCTCTTGCTGATCCCATGTACTGCTCTGAGAACTGACTAGCAGCTCCTTACCCATGCTGGCAATACTGAAATTCCCAAATCCAAAGCTAAGAGCAAGGCTTTGCCCAGACAAGGAGCAGAGAGGGCAAAAGAGGGCAGAGCTGGGTTTGAGATCTGGAGGCTGGAGTCATAGGAGCTATATCTGCTGATGCCACATCTCCATCCCCCAAGCACCCTCTTACTTGCTGCAGCAGGGGACACGCTGCCTTCAGGACCTGGGCACGGACATGGGACCACTGCATCTCTGCAAAAAACTGTTGGGGGGGTGCTTTGTCTCCTGAAATTGTGAGGTACGTGGTTTGTGTATAATACATGAAGCAGTGGCTGCAATGCTCACACTGGGAGCTGCATGCTGGGGGCAGAGACTGCATGCTGGGGGTGGGAGGTGCACTTCCACTGCCAGCGACCAGCTGGGAGGAAACATTTGGACACAGCCTCCAAACCCTTGCAAGCAGAGAGAGGGACCCAGTCACCGTGCTTGGTTGAACGGAGAGTGCAGGCTGAAGCAGGAAGGCAGTGACTTCTTTTCCTACAAGCTTTACTTTGGTTTTAGTATCGCTATCAAATTGTGCTGTGATGGATGCAAGAGGGATCCCTGTGGTGAAAACCAAGCTGTCCCCACCCCACCATGCTGATAGGCGCTGTGTAAAGGCCTATAATTCTGTATTGCAGATACATACTGGGTATGGAGTAGCTACAGAGAAGAAAATGTTAGATCAGCAAGGGACCTGCTCACATGTTGCCTTCCCCTCTCTCTATGAATGTAAACACCCCTTCTGTGAGGAGAGGAGTGAAAGAAAACTGAACATCGAGAGCGAGACCATTCATCTGCTATCATCTATTTATTAAGCCTACCTGATAACAGATGATGATTAGCAAAATGTTTCATTGAAACATGCACCATACCTCTTTCAGAGCGGAAATCACTGAGTTGCCAGGGGCTGGAACAGGCTGCCCAGGAAGGTGGTTGAGTCACCTTTCCCGGATGTGTTCAAAAAAAAAGGGTAGATGAGGTACTTAGGGATATGGTTTAGCTTAGGATGGGATTGGTCGGACTTGATGATCTTCAAAGGTCTTTTCCAACCTTGTGATTCTGTGATTCCTTTTTACCATGCCATTGACTAGCTAAAGACTTTATTGTAGTCTCTATAATGTATTTTGAAGCTGCATTGACAGAAGCTTTGTGCTTGTTCTGTTCTTTATATGAGTAAGTAGCTATGGTAAGGCTCTGGGCATGGCTTAGATCCTCACTATGCTGGGGGCTGGAGAAAGTTTGATCTCCTGCCTAAAGAACACCTTGAAACAAACTTCTGGTCTCAGTAATCCTCACTGAGTGTGCATGACTGAAAGCCTTTTTAGGTAGAGGGTTTTGATTTTCCTCCATATGTGTGTGCCAGTGTGGGTGCAGGAGACGGGCCGGGGCCAGTGTGTGGTCCCTGTGAGCCACGTGTCACTTGGCAGCAAAGTCTCCTGAGCAAAAGGTGCCCAGCAGCTTGTGCCAGCAGCAGCATGTCTTTGGGAGAGTGTCACTACCGATGCCATGGGCCTGTTGGTCACTGTGACCAGACCCTACCCCAAAAAACCAGTGATGCAGGTGAGCTGGGCACTGATGTGGGGCTATGGGACTGCTGATTCTGTAAAATGCTGCTTACACTGCACAGACATCAAAATCATCATAAAACTTACTGAGCAATTTAACCCACACATCCACTAGCTTTTAGAAAACCGTTCTCCTTCCATACCTGTCTTCCCTGGAGAAAAGGGGACGCTGGGTGCTAGTTTAATTTCAATATGTGTGCCTCCAGATCTACAGGAAAGCCATTTGCCCACTCAGTTTCATGCCTTTTATTAGGAATGACTTACTGGAAAGGAATGTGTTTCACATTTACTGACCCTGAGCATTAGAAATGGGTGAAGAATTGATTTTTTGGTTCGCTGGCTGGGCTAGGAATGTGTGAGGAAAGCGCTTGTTGGTTGATCCCTCCGACTTCTTCATCTTCCCACAGAAATGTAAAATAAAAAAAGCTAAAAAGGATTGTGTTGGCCCAAGTGTTTCTTTGACATTGAACAGAACATGTTGTTCTGCAAACGTGAAAAAGAATGGCCCAGCATTCTTTTTGAGCAGAAAACCCGTTATGTTTCCCAGTGAAATGCTGGGATTAGTGAACTGTTTCGGTTAACTGAACCTATACTCTGTTTTGGTGTAAACAAAGTGGTTTGACCTGTTCACAAGAATTTCTCAGAAACCAAGTTACCCCTCTGCAGATACCTAAAGGCACCGTGGTCAGAGGCCCCAGCTGCTGGTGGGTTTGTACTGGTGGAATTCATCACAGGGCTTTTTTCACTTTCAGCTTCAAAAGGGTGATACAGCCATACGTGCAGTTTTTGTGCTTGCTCTCAGATGAGCTGGAACATTTTATAACATTTTCTGGTCTATTTTCCTGTCCTGTATGAAGCAAATAAACTCTTTGATGTTACCAGCAGAAAGCCTAATCATTCCTATAATGATTCTTTGTTGTTACCTCTTTCCTTGCTGCCTGTGAAGATGTTTTCCTCGCCTGAGTTCAAGATGTTCTCTCTGAAAGGCCATTATGTGAAACATTTTAGGAGATTTTCCATAAAAGACGTTGGAAACTTTGAATCTCAGTTACTGTGAAAGAGGAGGTGTTGCAAACAAGTGTCTTGAAAGCCAAGAAAGATAACCACGAGAGCTTCACCAAAATGGAACTGCTGTATTCTAAGAGTTTTCTCTTGCTCTTTTAACTCCATGCTGGTAATCTTGGGGAAGGGAGTGCTGTTAACTGGAGAGAAGGGAGAAGCATGAATGAAGAGTGACCTTCTCTCAGGTAAGAGCAAACCATTGAAGAGAGGAAGCCTTGTTCATTGTGGGGCCTTGTTCATTGTGTCTTACTGTAGTGACCGGCAGAGAGCAACACGCAATTCGATATGAATTGGAGGTGAAGCCATTTATTAGGTGAAATCCCACAGATTCTAGACCTTTATTACTGCAAACGTGGCCAGCTAAAAAACTGCTCATTGGTTACACACACTGTTCACACTGTATTGATTGGTTCTGATAAACCTATCTTATAGCAAAATATTGTTAGTTTACCTTTAATACCTAAAAGCATCCACACACCTGCTGTTTTGAACCTCTTGTTATGGTTGGTTCCTAACATGTTCCGTTACTCCCAAATCCCTTCCCATAACTGCTTCTTGGTTTAGGGCAGCCTGTACCCCTATCAACAAGGCCGCTGTGTTTTGAGAATGTGATTATTAAGATCCTCTCTGCATGGGTAACTTTTCCTCTCTCATGGGAATAGAAGAATATTGTCAGGGCCTAAATCTTGGGAGAAGAGAGCTAGGCCGCCGGCAGGCCTGCTGTCTTCCCCGACATCTTACCTTCTCTCAGGTAAGAGCAAACCATTGAAGAGAGGAAGCCTTGTTCATTGCGGGGCTGTGCTCTTATATACTCCAGCATGCTCCTGGCTGGCTCCAAGCCTTGCACCACCTGAACCTTCTTCCACAGGATCAAACAACCCTAAAAGCAGCTCTTGCTTGCTCAGAGGTAAGACATAAACTCTTCATGTTCATTGTCACTCTGCAGAGCAGAGGATGATCACCTCCCACGTCTATTTACCAGAACTGCCTGGTAAATTCTACCACATTATCCCAAAAATGGTGAATTTGCCTTCTTGGCTCTTTCCAACAACTGAGTTTCATTTTCTCAAGCTTTCCTTCTTCCCCAAAGCCAGTTCCCCAGCTGTGTGTGCTTAGCTGCAGCGATACCGATCTAACACAGAGGTGGCCATTATATGAGATTATTAATGCTGTGCCATTTGCGTGCAGCATGGAGAATCTTGTTTCATTTCAGACTGATAGCTCCAGTTTTCTAGTCCCTCTTTATTTATTTATTATGCAGAAAACTTCAGGATTCACTTGTGAGTTATTCCCTTCCTTTTGCCCCATCCTGTCATGGCTGTTTAAAAGCTCTTAAGATTTTTTTCCTGCTCCTCTGAACATGTTATCCTGTGCCTGAAGCTCCTTTTGTAAGTGCTGGAGCATGAAGGAACACAACGAAACACTAGATAACATGAGGTCAAGGAGTCAGTCAATGGAATTGATAGGAGGTAAACAGAGAAAATTAGTATAAACCAGACGCAAAATGAACAGAGGCTGGAAATTGGCAGAGAGCTTTAAGGCATTAGGGGAGTATGGCCTTGCAACAGATGCCACAGATTTAATTAGCTTAAGGAGAGAGTTTGATCAATTTGTGTGCAATTTTACACAGAAGAGGTATTGATGATAGCAGGAGTGAGTCTTAGCAACCTAGAAGGATTCTTCCAGCACCATGTGTTGCTCTTACAGAGACACATGCAGTAAGCGCTGCCATGTACAGTTTCTCCATAGGGAGGAAATAGCCAGTTTCCCAGCTGACCCACTCCTGCTTGCTAATTTGTCATTGCCTCAATGGATTAGAAACATCTACTTCCATGCTTGTGAAAGAAGGTGGTCAGCAGGGATGTTCAGCCTGGAGAAGAGGAGGCTGAGGGGAGACCTTATCACTGCCTACAATTACCTGACAGGAGGGTGCAGAGATGGTCTCTTCAGCCAGGGGACAGACGATAGGACAAGGGGAAATGGCCTCAAGCTGCACCAGGGCAGGGTCAGATCAGATGTGAGGGAAAAAAATTTCACTGAAAGAGTTGTTTGGGCCTGGAACGGGCTGCCCAGGGAGGGGGTTGAGTCACCATCCCTGTGTGTGTTTAGCAGACAAGATGAGGTACTTAGGGATATGGTTTAGCATAGGATGGGAATGGTTGGCCTTGATGATCTTAAAGGTCTTTTCCAATCTTGTAATTCTGGGTTAAGTGGACGTGGCCCTCTGTAGTTGGATGTTTGGAGCAGGGGGAAGCAGCTGCTTGGCAGCATGGTATGTAGAGCTGTTGGACGTACCAAGGGATTCCCATTCTGGTGGCATCTGTCAGGAAAGACCAGCTAGTCTGGAAAAAAAGGCTTTGAAACAGAAGACCGAGTGGGCAGGTTGGGTTACAGCTTTCAGGTTTGGGATCTGTGTTGAACAATAGACCTGGCTGCTAATGAAAGTAATCTGTTCCCTACAGGTTAGTCTTTGCAAGCAAGCATCCACGCTGCCAGTGATTTGTTAGCAGCACATAGTGCCTAACAGAGTGCAGGGCAGCTCAGCTCTCTGAAGGGAAGGAGGAACTGTTCTGCTTACAGGAGATTTATCATCTAGGTTAGATGTAAAGCATCAGGAGTGAAAAGGGAATGCATGCCAAGGGGTTAGTAAATTCTGTGTAGACGGTCACTGGGCTGCCCCAGCTGCCTGAGGTGCATCCAACAAAGGCTTGACAGCACTGGCTCCTGAATGCAGCAGGTCCTGAGGCTTTTGGGAGTGACGAGCTATCCCTTACTGTTGCTACAAGGCTCTTCCCCCCTTCTGCCATCCTCGCTCATGTTCTTGCTCCTTGGCATTGCACTGGCTGTGGTACAGAGAACTTCACTTGGTTTTGCCCCCAGATTTGATTATCTGCCTGCTTGGTGCGTTGCATCAGCTTGAAGGGGGTCTGGAGTCGATACAAGGGCCAGCATCAGAAAGGGGGCAGGACTGTACAGACCTAAACTGGGGCAGGGACGGAGGTTGGAGAGCAGAGCTGCCTGGTTTTGTAGATGTGCTCAATCAGCTCAGGCTGTCTTGTTTCTCTGGCTGTGCCCTCAGCCTGCCTGTGGTAACTGCACCTGAGGCTAGTGGCGAGCATGCTGGGGAGGGAACGGGTCTGCTGCTGAGCTGACCTGGGATGCCAGATGTCCCCAGCACTGACAAGCCCTACCTTTCATTAGGAGTGCTAAAAGCACTTCAGCTGCAGAAGAAAAAGGAGCTGGCGAAGCAGGAGAAAAAGATAATCCATTGGGAAAGAAACCCCCTGTGTCCCACAGAAAACGTGCCGCGTGGCATGTGCTGGGCAGACTTCAGGTTGGCCTAATTTAATCAAATATTCATGTTGTGGTTTTCCTTCCTGCTACTGCGACGGCAGCCGACATAGATCACCAAAAGCCTCTGGCAGAGATAATTGCCCTTGTTGAAGATTCCTTCTATTCCAGCATCCCCCTTAGCAGCATCTTTTCACACCTTGGTAGATCTGCACACAAGAGCCAGTCAGCTCCCACAGTCCCTCAGGGTAAGGCTGTGCATGCACGTGTTGATTCGGGCACAGAGCACATCTCCATGGAGCCAGCGTGCAGCTTCCTTTGGCAATTTTGATGTGACATGTATTAACATGTCATGGCACCTTTTGTACAGCTGACAAGTGTGGCACTCTTTTTTTTCTCAAGAGCTAAGAAAAGGCATTCATGAAATCCTGCATCCTCTTACTGGCTCTCTGCTGTCTTGTCAGCATTGTTCTCCCTTGTTATGCAGAATCAAGTCATGTGCCTGCAGAATCTGATAAACTGTAGCACTTCACACATCTGCAATGGACTAACTTGATTACAGGAGTTTAATTCTGCTTGATATCAATCAGCTCTGTACACAGTAAGATTAATTATTGCTGTCACTTTGTCAGCTCTGTAATAAGAAAACACAGATTCCCAATGGCAGATGCAAATTTGTTGGGAGAGAGAAGAGGGAACTTGCCTTCCCCTGCTCTCTGGGGAGGGAGAGAACCTGTGGAAGGTGGGCTGACCTGTGAGGGGATGTGCAGGCTGGAGCTGGTATTATCACCTGCTCTGTGCTGCAGATGGGTGCTTGTAAGTATCTGAGATGATTCCTCTCTTCTGTCAGCACTCCAGAGCATCTCAGGGCTACACCTGCCCAGGCAGACTAATGTCACTTGCAGGTACATGATGGTGAGCATGAAAACTAGCTGCTGACAAACGTTTGTCGTAAGGAGACTGTGCTATATATGTGCCTCTATGTCTTTGTAGTGATTTCCCCTGATCCAGAGTGGGTGTAAAATGCCACTGGATCAGAACAGCCGTGATTTCCACCTGCTCTGAGCTGCTATAAATGACTACACAGGAAACTTGGACTGAAAAGCTGCCTGCTGTTGCAAAGGTGACAGACATAACTGTTATTTTTGCTTTACTATTGTGCACTGGCATTCTACTGCAAAAGCCACGTTGAGTTGGAGATTAGTATTTAATTCTCCCTGCTCTCTGCTTGTGTGAGGTCCTTCAGTTGTCTTCCAGGGAGTGATCTGGAGCATCCACAAGCTGCTCCAACCCGTGTGGGAGTAACATCAAACTCTTCACTCTTCCAGCTTCATCCCTGGAATAAGGAAGGGAGCAGAGCTTGGAGCAGAGAGGAAAAGCACACGTTTTGGTAGGTGGCTTTGATAAAGTTAGCCTTTGGGTGGTGCAACTGGGAAAGGACCAGGCCACACGTGTAGTATGGCTTTCTAAACAGATCTTGTCTTTGTGTTCTCTCCTGTGCTGGGTCTGTTGCCCCTGCACAGAGGGGTGCAAGATCCTCTCATGGTGAGTCAGGAGGATTTCTGTTCTGCAGAAACTTAACTCCCTAGTTAAGCACCCAAATCAGAAGGCTACCAGAAGACTATTTTCTTTCTTGGAAAGTTCATGAATGCAGGTAATCATCCAAACCAGGTGTGACAGCTTTGCCTTACAGGTACTGGTGCTGTAGCCAGGCTTCCCAGCCGCTCAGGCTGAGCAGGTAGGTAGGATTCTGTAGAGAGACAGGCTTAATAAACATTGATGACAAGTGGAGGTGAACTGAAGCCCACTCTTCTCTCCCTTTTGCTGGAGGTACTTCAGATCTTGAGTTACAGAACTGAAGAAAAGACAGCTAAAATTTTCATCACTGGCTAACAATCTATATGGCCTTGTGTCTTTCCTATAAAACCAGTAAATGGTCCTGAGAAGAGATATGGTTTAAGTACTTCTTTGGGGAGGTTTAGTTTTTGGGGTTTTTTTTGCTTATTTGCAAATCAAATTAAACTTTAAAACTAAAAACTACACGAGGATTTTCAGGTAACAGATTTTTGTTCATGGGAGACTGCTCACAGGCTGGGTGAGCTTTGGGTATCTATATCTCTGTGGGGTATATAGGGAGCTGAAGAGCTATGAACGGTCACCTAGAGAAGCTGAAGTTGCCTCTGCTGACTGTCAAGGTCTTAGAGCACCCTCAAATTTGTAATTCCTAGGAAGAGTTTCCATTGCAAAACGATCCATAAGCCCACAATTAAAAATCCATGATGACAAGCTTGTTACTCTATCAGCCTGTGGGTGGTGAAGAGCTGGGGCTGCACAAGCTGCACTCCTCCCTTTCACTGGCTTGTGGGGTGAACTTGGCTCTCACACAGAATCACAGAATCGTAGGGGTTGGAAGGGACCTCGAGAGATCATGGGGTCCAACACCCCCTGCCAAAGCAGGGTTCCCAGCTCATATTACATAGATAGGCATCCAGAGGAGACTTGAATATCTCCAGTGAAGGAGACTCCACCACCTCCCTGGGCAGCCTGTCCCAGGGCTCCCTCACCCTCACTGGGGAAAAGTTCTTCCCCATGTTGGTGCGGAACTTCCTATGCTCCAGTTTACAGCCATTGCCCCTTGTCCTGTCCCCACAGACCACTGAAAAGGGGCTGGCCAATTCCCCCTGCATCCCATGCCTAAGATATTTATAAACACTAATTAGGTCCCCCCTAAGTCTTCTTTTCTCTAGGCTGAACAGTCCCAGCTCACTCAGCCTGTCCTCATAGGGGAGATGCTCCAGGCCCCTAATCATCTTCGTAGCCCTGATATACCTGGAGCAACTCCACTCCCCTCCCCAAAACAACAGACCCTTAATTCACAACTCACACCTCACTTCATGTCAATAAAAAACTAAGAATCCTTTTTTATCCTAAAGAAACAGGGAGCTGCCCAAGAACCCTAGCAAGAGGAATGATGCATCGAGCATAATTCCTGTTTCATTTCCTTAACACACAGTGCATACATCACTGTGGTGGCAGGTGGGCCATTACAGACTGCCTGGGAGCTGCTGCCAATACATCACATACACGAGAGGACGATATTATGAGGACTTTAATGTCATATGATGATCCCCTGGCATTGTTTGTCAGACTCCTGTTTTGAATTTGGTTTGATGTTAAAGGCTGCTGCTGCTGGTTATATCTGCCACACCGTGTAACTCAGACTGTCCTTCTCCTCAGCGTTTGCTACTTGATGCCATGCACCCAGGGAAAGAGACTGATGATAAACTGCTGAAATATATTTAACCCTAACTGTTATTAAGTGATTGCTCTTCTCACTGTTTCAGCTGTCAGTGGTCAAATAGATATTTGCTAATGACCTCTGCTTTTGAAGTATGCCTTGAACTCCTGAAATTCATCAGGGGCAGCTATTCATGCAGCCTTAGGGATATTTTTATGGGAGTAAAAAAGGGACAACTAGGGCAGGAGGGGGGAAATAAGCACTTGCAGATCATTTAGCAGAACAGCATCAACTCATAAAACCAGCCACGTTGCTCCCCATGAACTGTGCTATGGACCATAAGCCCCAGAGCTTAAGAAGCCTGTGCCTTCACCTAGAGCAGGAAGGCTGTCTTCTCACAAGATCGCCACCAGCTAGGGTAACCACAGAATCACAGAATCAGTCCAGTGGGCTGAAGTCAGCACAAGCATTTAGACATTTATACAGCTTTTTTTTTCCCCTTCCTGTACCTATCAAGTCCTTGAGCAGGTCCCTTAGGGCACAGGGATTGGATCAGTGACGTTTCTTTGCTGCCTCTACTTTGAGATGAATTGTCTTGTCTGGGAGATGGAGAAGGCTTGAACAGGCAGCACTGCTCTCTGCTTTGAGAAGCCAGGGCATTAGGTAAACTGAAGGACAGGTGTTTTCTTGGTGTTCTGCAAATGGTTACCCTTACTTAGGCAGTTGACAGGCTGTGAAGAGGTGTCATTGGTGAGAAGCACTGAGGAAAGCTGTGCTCCTGTGGAGGCAGCAGGGGTAGGAAAGCAGGAGATGGCATGTGCTGGTAGCTGATAGCCTGGTGCAGTTGAACCCCTCAGCCCAAGGTTTCAAAAGCTCACAGCTCTCAGACTGTGTTTCATGGCCTCTCTCTCATCCAGCCACAAACCAGCAGGTAACAAAACCCATTTGCATGTCTTTTCTGAGCAAACATGTTTTTCTGGTAGTGGTGTTTATTAAAAAGGAAAAAAAAACCAGCATAATTTTTTTAACAAATATTTTGAATGAATTAGCCAAACTTTGCATTGTCCTTTGCTAAAGTTGACTCTTTTTGTGATGAAGCTGCCTACCAATGTAAACCCAGTAGGGTCTCCTTGTGTTTCTTTAAAGCTACAGAAGACTCTTTCTGTTTTGGTTTAGGTGGGACTTGAATAAGTGACCCCTCTGAATGGGAAGAAGGGCTTTTCCTGGTGCTTCAGATGCTGGGATCATAGTGATTTTGATCTTGCTTCCTTTGATGCACTTCTACTGCTAATCTTTTGTTAATGACACTTAATTCAGTGCTTTTCACAAATACCTGCCTTTGCTGGGCAGCACCTTGATACAAATTAGCTATTGTTGTAGTAGGGAGATGTTCAAAGCAATGCCTGATCCTGCAGGCCAAGCTAATGCCTTGAAATCTGAATCACTAAAAAGGGTAGGTGCCCCTCTTCTTTTTTTTTTTAAACTTTCCTTTCTTCCCCCCACCCCCCCTCCTTCCCAGCTCAGAAAAATAGCAGAAAGCCTATTCTCACTAGTCAAGAATAGAGGAAGGAGAGGAGGTATTTATCACAGCAGTTTGAGTGCAGGAAAGGGACCGTTTGAAAAGGACGCAGGATAAAAAGCCATGAATCAATATTCCTATGCACCTTCTGCTGCTGTTTATTTGAATCCATTTGTTTTGCTGACATATTTCCCATGTGGCTGGAAATGCTGTTTCCTTTGATAACATCAGCAATTGATGTGTTGCATTTGCTGTACACCCTAGGTGCATCCTAGGCGAAGGGATGTCGCTCTGTAACTCTGCTTTAAAAAAAAAAAGGTGTGTGTTCCCTTTCATCTCCCAGCTCTGGGTGACAGGCACAGGGTTCTGCTGCTGGGTGACTGACAGGCAGGGAACAAACCGCTGCTGACCAAGGGCATGCCATTGGTTTTGTTTGTGTGAGAGCTCTGGGGATTTCTTGTGATGCAGGGTCCCTTGGAATGAATGCCATCGAGGTCTAGCAGGTCTGTTACTGATACCAGATAGTGGTGGGGAGATGACATAATAGTGGAGAGAACTTTGAGAAGTTTTTAAAGCTAGGAAGGAAGCTGTGTCACCAGCCAGGATGCATCACTGGGTTACTGAGTGATGATGTGTGTAACAGAGAGTCTGCTGCTTCCATCACTGGCCATGACTCTTAGTTACTCACCTGCAAAAGCATCCCCTAACAATAATATTCCTTTCCACTTGTTGATTGCAGTGATGATATAAACAAATATATAGATATTTATAGATATTTATATATGATTATTATTATATTTCTAATTTATATCTAATATAGAATTCATAAATTATAATTGATTAACAAATTATAATGTTGTTTATCTACTTATAGTATGTTCATATTATATTTATATATTATATATCATGTAATCTTATTATATAATGATATGATATGATATGATATGATATGATATGATATGACATCATATTGTATTATATTATACCATATTATATTATATCATACTATATCATACAATATCATATTATATTATATTATATTATATTATATTATATCAATGAATATATAAAAGCAAATATATAAACAAATCATATCTGTTTAGTCCAATAGACAATTAGAATGCAAAGAATTACAAGAGATCAAATATTTTACTAGGAACCCATTTGTTCACACTGGGAATAGGGGAGAATTAATGTTTTTAACACCATATATACGTTGATAAATGCACACAGCAGCTGTGAGCAGGTGCTTTAACAAAGCCACAGCTCCTATGAGCACATAAAAGATGGGTTTTGTTAAGCTGCAAACTCGAGTTTGAGGTGTGGTGTAGAAGTGAGAGGAGACAATTCCTATTTATCCAACTTCCTCTCAGTAGATGCCTGGAGAAGGTGGCACTTCTGCTAGCAGCTCCCCAAGCCAGGCAGGTGTGATTTTAACAAACAGCATATTGCTTCATGTAAAAAGGTGTCTTGGGCTCTCTTGTCATTACTGGCATAGAGAAAAAGCAATTATATTCTCTTTCAAGATTCAACCAGGAAAGAGCAGCTTCCCAAAGCATCACAGAGCTATTTAAGTTTTTGGGGGGAGCAGAGAGGAGCGTGGAGTGGCAATAGAAAACATTTCCTGTGTTTTGCCTGCTCTCAGTGACCTAGAAAAACATTTTTGTAGCCTCTTCATAGTTACCAGAATATCCATTTTTCCTTTTTTTGGTGTGTGTTTTGTTTTGTTCTCAAAGCCTGGCACCCGCAGGAGGTGATTTCTGTGCTCTTTGAGCATTGGATCAGTAAATGGAGAAGAGCACATCCTTTCTTTGTAAAAAGGTGCAGGCTCCTACATATATATCTTTTTTTTTTCCTTCCTATTCAGGATCTAATCAAAAGAACATACCTTTCAAACATAATTCTGGCTATTCAGGAGGTGGTGCTGAACAAAGCAGAGGCTGGATGCTAACCTCTTAAAGGGAATTCTTCCCTTTTCAACAGGAAGCTGGTTGCATTCCAGTTCAAACCAGCTGCTGCTTCTACTTTTTGAAAGATGAAGAAGCAGATACCAACATAAAAGGATTCAAAACTGCCACATGCCAATTGCCATTTACTTGAGTCGTACTGTGCACGTTCATACAGGAATCATCAATCTGTGGCTTCAGAGCAGTGGGGGTGTGGAAACAGATAAATAACCTGGCACGGTCAGGTTCAACTTCAGGAGGCTTCTCAGGTCGTCTGGATTGTTCTTTTTATCCTGCCCAACATCTGCTCAGCAAATTTGGCAGGGCAGAGATTTGTTGCTAGATTACTCTCTTCTCCAGTGCCTGGTACAGCAGGGACTGGGCATGTGCTTCCAGGTAGACTCCAACAACAGATAATAAATGACAAGAGCATTGTAATCCCTTCCACCAGTGTTGTTATGACTGGATCAGGATTAATTTCATTAGAGCCACATGAAAAGCCAGAGGGATTTTCTGGCAAGTAGCAGAGAAGGAAGGACTTGTGCAAAGCAGCCTGGGTACACTGGGATCTTGTGATCAGGTTTTATAAAAGGAAGGATGCTTTATCCATGCTGAAGGGCAAGCACAAGCCATGGTACGATCCTACTCCTGGCTGCCCAGAGCAGCCACCTGCCCCAAGTGCACTTGCTTGTGACCCAGGCACCCAAGGTTTTCTCCTGGCTAAAGCAGAGCATCAAGGTCAAGATGGAGAGGGATGAGGACTTGTCATACCTAGGGCTTGGCATGCCCAAGCCTTATCTTCACAGAGCCAGAAGAACCAGGGGGTTCAAACCCTGACCTGGAAACCAGGAAAGGCTCTGGGACCTCACCTACGGTAAGGGAAGGGGGTTATAGGAAGGCTGGAGTGGGACTCTTTGTCAGGGTGTGTAGTGATAGCACAAGGGTGATGGCCTATGATGAAGGAGGGAAGTTTTAGATTAGATATTAGGCAGAAATCCTTCCCTGTGGGTGGAGAGGCCTGGGCACAGGGTGCCCAGAGTAGCTGTGGCTGCCCCTGGATCCCTGGCAGGCTTCAAGGCCAGGTTGGCTGGGGCTTTGGGCACCCTGGGCTGGTGGAGGGTGTCCCTGCCCATCGCAGGAGGTGGGAAATAGGTGGGCTTTGAGGTCCCTTCCAATCCAAACCCTGCTGTGATTCTCTATTTGTCCCAGACTGGTTGCAGTGCAGGGTGTTTGGGGAAAAAAAATCATGGAACATTTCCCCATTTCTATTTTCTTTTTGCCAGAAATTTGTAATGTTTAGCTCCAAGGCAACTTCCAATTTTATAAATGTAAAAATTATCAGCCAACTTGTGTCTGGCACCCAAGCCATAAATTAGCAGCATTAGTTCACTGCCTCGTGTTGAAGGCTGATGAAGTTCCCTAAGCTGTTCAAGACAGTTCAAGAACAGGCTGAATTATAGGAGTAGCCTTGCAGATGTAGCACTCCTTAGCATTATCTGAAGTGTGTTCTCTGAAACCATATTTGACAGGCGAATGCAATGGAGAAAATTTGGTTCCAGTGTGTATATTGAAAGCAGATGCAGCAAACTGAGTTCAGTGGCTCAGGAAGGGGCAGCTGTTGCAAAGCTTGACATAGAAGATAAATTATGAGGTGCTATTTCTGGCCTCTGGTAAAAAAGAAAAAAAAAAAAAGGTGGATGATGGAAGATTGACTTGAAAACAATCACTTTAAATGATTTTGGAATTGTATGAGCTGGAGATGTGCTGCATTTACACTGATGGATGAGTCCAGAAGCTGACCTAGTTCTCCTTATTTTTGTCACACAGACTTTACCTATTTCACTCACAGGAGAAACGTTTAAAGACAACCTGAGGTAATTTATTGTCTGTAAACGTACATAAGAGGCTACTTGCTCCCTCTTTTATATGTATATTTAATTAATAGCTTACTAGGTATTTATCAGCTCTGTTTAATTCAACCAGTTCCTCCATAGTGATTGATTTATTTGGGGGTTTTTTGGTGTCGGTTTGCTTGTTGATTGGCTTGTTTTTCCTAGAAGTTAACTTCTTTTATAAAGCAGCACATAATAGCTTACCTACACCATGGTAATTCTCCTTGCACCTCAACAGAGAGCCCTTGAAGAAAACGATTAGTTAGATTCAGCTGAGATTTCTTGCTGTAACTGTAAGCAGTCCCCGTGCTTTTCTTCCTTATGCATTGCAGCAGTGAGCTTTGTAGTAAAATTTCCACATGCCCTTAAGCCACACTAATGAACACACATCAAGAGAAGCCATTTGTTTGTTATTGTCCCATCTCCTTTGATTCACTGTAAGGAAAGTTTATTTTGCTTGGATTTGCTCCTCCTTGTTTTCCATTCACTTTGTTGTTCTGTAGCATCTCCATTAGGGTTTTGATCCTGGGTGATATTTTCAGCTGATATATATCAAAGAAATTGCACCAATGAATTAAGCTATTTAAGGGCTTAGTCTCTCTGTTCTAGGCTTAGGAGTATGCACAACTGGTAGTGTTTGCTGAGTAAAGCATTGGGAATGCCATGTTAGCTCTGCTGCTGCTATAATTCTGCCAGCAGAAGTTGCCCTAGAAAAGATTTATGGCTTAGGAAACACAGTATTTTTGACCACATGAATATGAAAGAGTGTTTTCTTTGAATTGTGCTATGACTTCAAGAGAGACCTCTGTGAAGCCAAGTGGATAGGTCTCTGATTTAAGAATAAAATATGTCCTGGTGAATCAGTGTTGGAGCAGGAAAGGAGCAGTTAGCAAGGGGTGGCAAGAGCAGAGAAATTAATTGTCCTGAAGCATAATCTGTTAAACACAGAGTGACCACAAAACAGGACAGGATTTGATATTTTTTCCATGTTAGAAGTTGACATTTATAGAATCATAGAATCATAGAATGGTCTGGGTTGGAAGGGACCCCAAGGATCATAGAGCTCCAACCCCCCTGCCACAGGCAGGGCCACCAACCTCCAGGCCTGGAGCTACACAAGGTTGCCCAGGGCCCCATCCAACCTGGCCTTGGACACTGCCAGGGACGGGGCATCCACTACTTCTCTGGGCAGAGTCCTGGTACTACAGAAAGGTCTTGACAGACAGCTCTACTCCAGCTCTGCTTCATCACAGGGTTTTAACCTGTACCCCATCACTCACCCTCTGGCATGCAGAGACCTAGCATCAGTCCACAAGATGAGAAGACTATTTCAGAGGCAGGTTGCAATTTGGGAATGACAAATACTGCCAGAGTTATACACACACAATTCGTGGAGCTGTTGGTGCACAACCTAGTTGGCCACCCACTGAAGAAAGGGGATCTCAGGTTAAATTCTAACTCCTTCTCTGCACTTACACATGGCTTTAATCCACCCGCTCTCCTACACAGGACAGCAACAATCTCAGCTGCAGCTGCCAACAAGCAGGATCAAGTAGGACTCAGCTAGGAAATCTCCACATACNTGGGATTCTTCCGGCCCAAGTGCAGCCCCTGACACTTGGCAGTGTTGAACCTCATTAGGTTCCCCTGGGCCCATCTTTCCAGCCTGTCAGGATCCCTCTGGATGGCTTCCTTTCCTTCTAGGGTGTCGACCACACCACTCAGCTTGGTGTCATCTGCAAACTCGCTGCGGGTGCACTCAATTCCATCATCGATGTCGTATAGGGTGCTGGCGTTTTAAGAAACCTTTAATAGGCTCCTTCTCCTTCTGTTCTCATTTCCTAATAAAATCTACCTTATCACGTGGTTAGATACAGATCTTTGACAGAACTAAAAGTGGGAATTTAAAATACTGTACATATACAAAACTCCCAGGCATGCTCTTGCATGGTTTTATCCCTTTGCTGGTGATGTGTCATCAGGAAATTCCATATTTATGTTTTTCTTTCATTCTGATCTGAAGTCAGAATTAGTCTTTGATCATGCTCATCGATGTTCTTGCTGGTTCATTGCTTCCTTTTACTACACAACGTTTTATGTGTCACTTGCACCCGAATTCCAGCAGTCTGTGGCCAACCTGGGACCAGTATGAGATCAGTTATAAAATGATTGGTGCATAATTTTGATGTGAAAAGACTATGGATTGAATTACTCCCTCACTGTTGTAATACAGCAGCTGGTCAGGGATCAAGACCCTGGTGTGGTGGGGGCTGTGGAAGGGAAGGGCAGTGTCTGTCCTTCAAAGCCCAAGTTCTCACTGTCAAAGAAGAACTAATGAATGGATATAGACAGGCAGGGAGGCAGAAAGAAATAGGAGCTGCTGTTAGTCAGAGGGTTTCAGCACACCCCCAGCCTAACACTTAAGGATTTTATTGACATAATGTCAAAGGAGAATTTTAAGGATAATGAGGATGGTTTCACAGAAACTTATAGCTGCCTGGGAAAAAAGCCCAAAGGTGCCTGAGTGTGTTTTTACAAGTGGGAGATAAGGGCTTTTGTCCTGAAGGGATCAGAAGAGGGAGTTGGTTTCCTGGTACTTAATGAAAGACAAGAGCTGGATCATAAAGGACACTGAAAGTGAAGCTTCTGTTTGAAGCGATGGAGAAGGGGGTCTGGAAACTCAAGACGGGTCTGGCATGGCTTTGTAATGTGGTTGGTTTGATGGATAAGGGGAGAACAGGTCTGTGTTTGGTGAGGGGGAGTGAAAACAGGACTCTGTGGCTGAGGAAAGAGGAGACAATCTGCTCGAGGGACTTGTACCTTTTTGTGAATAAGAGAGGGTGTATGACAAAATTTCCAAGAGCAGCAGGATGTGGGACACAGAGGCCCAAACCAGGGCAGCACCCAGCTGGGATGGTGGGACTGTGCCCAAGAGAAGAGTGATGCTGTTTCAAGAGGTAAGGGAAGGAGATAAAGTAGTGAGGCTGGAGGGAAATTAAAAGGTCTCTTTGAAGTTGAGCTTATAGTTTGATACATTGAGATTGTATTCCTGCCAGAAAGGAAGGGAGGAGGAGAGAGAGTTAAGCCAGGGACACAGGCACAACCTGGGTGGGGTAAGAGAGGCTGAAGGGAAGAAATAACCAAAGAAATAGGAAGAAAATTAGAGATTACCAAGCAAAGAAGCCAGGCCAGACAAGACTGGGGGTGGGGAATGATGCCAAAGCTCTGGGCAGATGGAGGTGAGTGAGGCTGGAGTGCTAATTGTGAAGTTTGATTAAGATGAGGCCACTTGCTGCACTGGTAAGAGCAGCAGTCATGAGGGCGAGAGGCTGGTGTCCGTGCATCATCGGTCCTTGCTAAGAACACTTAAAAATCTCTTGCACTTGTTATTTCTGTGTTTGTCTGTAAAACTCTTGCATATGTGTTACTCCTTTCACCCTGAAGCATTTTGCAGAGGGGATATTAGTTTGGCCAGCTGGGATTTTGGACCGGATAAGAGTAGGAGTCAGGTTCTGAGCCTGGAAAATGCAGAATGGAAAGTGGGAAGTGGCACAAGCTCCCACTGAATACATGGGTGGACCTTCCTTTAAGTACCAAATTGAAAGCAGACCAAGAAACTGTGTGATAGCTACGATAATCACAAAGAAACTGCCAGTAAAACCTTCCCTGCTGTGGCAGCATTTTGACAGAAAAAAGTTTCAATGGCCCAGTATTTCCTCTTTTATAGTTATGGAAAGATAGTGCCCCAGTTTAAAGCTTAGGCACAGGGAATTAATGCATTATCTTCCAGCAGGAGGAACTACAGATGCTATTTTTCCATTTTCTGAGGAAACTACCAAGAATGAGGAAGCTGATATCCAGTATCTAATCCAAAACAAAGACTGGGCGCCGGTTCTTCTGTTGCTGCATGCTGGATGGCTCACACTCATAGCCAGAGACATGGTGCACAAATTATTTTCCAGAAGCAAACGAGAGATGTGATGGAGAAAGCTTTCCTACTATCTGATTAAACTGTCCTAGAAAGGCTTATTTTTGAGACAGCAAGAGAAGTGCTGCCTAATGCCTAAAAGCATTGTGCAAGACAGTAATCATTAGCAGGGCTCTGTGTGATGGGGCAGCAAAACATTGCTCTGTGAGGGAGGTGCTACTTGTTCTCTTCCCCTTTATATATAGTTTTTCCTTGTGCAATCATTCTTCTTCCCTCCCCCAGTCTCCACAGGTTTCCCCCTGAAAGAGTGTCTGTGGCTATTGCGTCTTCTAAACCTTCCAGTAATCTGCTCCTCACCGCCGGTGAGGATGTGCCACACACATATTGCCATTATTCAACCAAATAAATGACTATTTCTTTTTCTTTCTCCCCAGTTTTCCTGCCTCGCTGCTCAGATGATGTCGTTCCTCTGTGTTCAGCCCTGCAGACGACTGGCTCCACCTCTAGGCGAACGGCAGCTGGCTTTCCAGGGTGATCTGCCCATCGCTGTTAATACTGAGTTTTCTTTATTTTCCTTTCAGAAAAACCAAACCAGGATGTTCCATTACCCTGACAGCTCTCACTAATTGGCACAACACAGCTGCTACACTTCCCTGCAGAAAATCTAGGAAGAATGAAGGTTTTAACTCTATTCTGAAATATTTTCTAAATGTTACACCTAAAAGTTTGGTAGTGCCCCTTTTAAAACAGTTCCTCACTACAAACAAAATCCTATTGGAATCGGTTAATACTGAAACCCTCTTCACTTTTTTTTTCTTCTTAAATGACTAAAGTTGTTATTCTTTCACATCCAACACATTTTTGTGTTTGAATTCTCAGCTTTAGTGGAAAGGGGAACCTGGATCAAAGATTAAAGCACAAAAGCTCTGGTAGATTCTCTGGAAATGGTACTTAATGTATTCTATTATTTACCCTTCTTTTACTGGTACCAAAGTTTTCGTGGCCTTGTGGATATTCATTGTGAGACAGAGGTGAAATACAATAAACAAAATCTGCTCAGAGAAGAGTTTCCTTTTTGCTTCTAGTCAAGAAGCACTTGTTTGATAAATGGGGCTCTTTTAGAGAGCTTACAATAGGCTGCACAGCCGAGCAGAGGCAAAAGATTTTAAAAAAAAAGCAAGTCAAATGAGAAAACATGATGAAACAGCAGAAAATTTACATGCTGTTTCACTACTTCCTCTTGCATTAATAAAACTGGGGCTTTGGAGTTTATTGCCAGACTCTGCCCTATAAGAGGTTGTTGCTGGATGTGTCCGTGTGGCTGATGACCTGCCCAGCCCTGTGGACCCAGGGGAGCAGGCTGACATCTAATGACAGGCTGTATAAACAGCATTGGTGAAGCATCCTCCGCAGCTTTTTACCACATTAAATGCATGGGGCTTTTCCTGAGGAGCCCAAATCTACTGGGGAGACAGAGTAATGTACCCACTTTGGCCCCAGACTGGTTCCCGCTGAGCTGTTGAGATTGGGAAGTATGGGGCTGATACCAGCTTGTCTTGGTAGGGACCCTCGTTGGGGAACCTGTGTGAGCAACACCCAGCCCAAGGGCTGGCAGCCATGGGTTTGAAGAAAGCTGTATGAAAGTGTCATCCTGTCCCCTGTAAGGACCATGGGGTACCAGGGGTCTGTGCCGTGACAGACCTGCACCTGCAGCAGTGGGAGCATTGCCTTTGGTGGCGTCATGCAACGGCCAAAGAGGTGTGACCTTCCAGCGTGGCATGAGCTGCCATGGGTAGCTCAGGCACAGCCAAAACCCCACCTTTTGTCTAACTGCACACAAGATGTGGTGCAGGCTCCAGTCAAGAGTTGTGTCAGGCTGCCTGTGGGCATCCTGGACTTTCAGAAGCTTGAGGCTTTCCCTGGTTGTAGGGAAACTGTCTTCATATTTTGTGGTGCACAAGCACTGATTGATTGTGCTCCAGGTTTTTCATGTGTGCTGGAGGCAGGTGACTGGTTTTGTGAAGTGCTGAACACAGTTTCAGGGACTCCTTTCTACTGCTTGCACTGACCCAGTGTCACACAGACATATTAGACCAGCCTACTCGACCAAAGGCTCAAGAAACAACAAAAATGAGGTTTCCAAGGAATACCAGCCAATCTACTTTGTTACTGAATGTTGGGGAAGACAGCAGGCCTGCTAGCGGCCTAGCTCTCTTCTCCCAAGATTTAGGCCATGACAATATTCTTCTATTCCCATGAGACAGGAAAAGTTACCCATGCAGAGAGGATCCTAATAATCACATTCTCAAAACACAGCGGTCTTGTTGATAGGGGTACAGGCTACCCTAATCCAAGAAGCAGTTATGGGAAGGGATTTGGGAGTAACGGAACATGTTAGGAACCAACCATAACAAGAGGTTCAAAACAGCAGGTGTGTGGATGCTTTTAGGTATTAAAGGTAAACTAACAATATTTTGCTATAAGATAGGTTTATCAGAACCAATCAATACAGTGTGAACAGTGTGTGTAACCAATGAGCAGTTTTTAGCTGGCCACATTTGCAGTAATAAAGGTCTAGAATCTGTGGGATTTCACCTAATAAAATGGCTTGAACTCCAATTCATATTGAATTGCGTGTTGCTCTCTGCTGGTCGCTACAACTGAAGCATTGAGTTCCCTTGGGTATTGGTTTATGGGACAGAATAGTCTGGTCGTGCCCATAGTCAGAAGGATTAGCCCATATCACATGCCACAAAAATGCTTGTGGTGTAATTATGCCAGAAGACTTATGCTTTCTATTGGCACTGTAAAACCAAAACCCATAGGAGCAAAATATATGTGTTGTAAAATTACAGGATACACATGCCACCCATCCTGCTGTCCTCAGGGCTCGGGTTAGGGCACTGCTTTATGTGCCTGCCTGACATAACAGAACACCCAGTGTACGCTCTGCTGAGGTGCTGGCCCAGGGAATGCAGCAGCACAGGGCTGTCTCTTCTCTTGGGCCAAATACCAAGCTATGCTCATATGCAGGAGCTGAATGACACAGATCTTGCAATAATCCCATTTAATAATTCATGAGGGAGAGGGTAACATGCAAAAGACCTGGTAGAGGAAGGTAACAGGATGTACACAACATAGAGCAGGCAAGGAATGAACCTCAAGCTCTGAGCTTAAATGGAGCTCTGGGACAAAAGGGCAGAAGGTTCATGGGTAGGGGGCCTAGGTGAGGCTGGCCACGTTAATTACAGCCAGGTAGTGCACTCAGGGACCTCACATCAGGCCCAGATGATGCAGGGAATGTGCCCATCAGTGGGGAAGTTGGAAAAAATCTCAGGGTATGTAATACTGTAGTCACTGTGCTCTTAGTATCTTGCTGATGATAGCATCCAGGTAGAGAAAAGGGAACTGGCTTGAAAATATATTTTCATTATAAACAACTTTGCACAGTTCTGGGTCCTGCTCTCTTTGTAAGGCTGGAGAGGAGGAACACAACCTTGCTTCCTAAGCACAGAACCAGGTATGCACTTGAACCTAATGTAAAACTTTCCCATTTACCCTAAATGCAAATTACCTGGCTGAACTTTTGCATACACACCCAGGGGTAACAGAGAGCAGACCATGGCGTGTCTCCTACAACTCTTTTGTTAGCTTCAGGAGAATATGATCTGATTTGACTGTGTAATGTTGTGGCCCTGCAGAGCAGGAGCATACCTATATGTCTGGCACAGTGCAGGAGAAAGGACAAACATCTCTGGAGCACTTGTGGTTGGTTTTGATCAGCTGCTTGCATTTTCTCCACTGTTCCCTGGCTGCACAGCCAATGTGTGCTGCTCTTCTCCAGCAAAGGCACCATGCTGGCACCTGGCAAGAGCATGCTCCTGCTGTCTTGGTGCAGGGAAGCTGGGATTTCTTTATGTTTGAAATACGTGGTTTCTTCTGCCTGTGGAAGATGGCAGGAATTGTTCCTCTTTGAGCAGCTGATCTCTGTTTGTGCTGTGTTTCCTTCTTCTGAACTCTCAGGAATTGATACTGCTGATAAAGACATGTTCACAGCCTCTTGTTCTCAAGGGCTTATCACATAAGCTGGTTTATTTTTTTTTTCCTAGGCAGAGACCAACCAAGAGATTGTACAGCAATGAGATAGGCTGTGTACAGCCTGGGTTTGCAGACTGTATGTAGTCAAGGAGAGCCAAGGATGGTCACTCCATACCATAACTGGCACGTTTCTGGGAAAACTTCACACTCCTCAGCTTGTCTTAAATGGCAGTCCTTGTGGGAGGGGGTATGCCACACGTTGCCAGACTGAGGGGAGAATTTTGTTTCTCTGAGCTCAGAGACTTGAGACATCTCTTGGAGACTGTCAAAATATGTCTCAAAAATAATAAGCACTCTAATTTCCCTTTTGGTTTGTCTGCTCTCTGCCAGTATTCTGCACGGGACTGTTTTATTTGCCATCGAAAGGGCTGCAATTCATGCTCCTCCTGACAGGCTGTTATTGAAGGCTCTGCTTAGCATTCATGTTTCTTGTCAGGATTATTTTATTTGTTTCATTTGGTTTTTAGTACCAGAGCTATACATCTGGGGAGCATTTCACATGCTGTGTTAGGGCTTGATTGAAATCCCATTGAAATCAATGAAAGCTTCCCTATTGACTTCAGCAGGCTGGGTGCTTGGGAAACAAGGAAAACCAGTCTGGTTTAAAATAAGAATTGTATCCATGTCATAAAGTTTCTCACCAAGAGCAGGAAATAAAACATATTAGGCATGTCTTTCCCCAGCAGGCCTCATATGTCATTTAACTGCTACTTCCATACATCCAGCTGTGACACGGAGTGCAGCAGGAGCTGTGCTGGGGTACTTAATAACACTGCTTTATAAACGCAGGTATCAGAGGAAGAAGAAGATACCCCTATCTGATTGATACAAATGTCCATATAAAATTAAAGTTACACAAGAGAAAAATCCCAGCCATAGATACAGACTGGGAGAAGAGCTTCTTGAGAGCAGCCCTGCTGAGAAGGACTTGGGGATTGTGGTGGATGAGAGACTTAACATGAGCCAGCAGTGGCTCTTGCAGCTCTCAAGGCCAATGGGATCCTGGGCTCCATCAGCAGAGGGGTGGCAGCAGGGACACGGAGGGGATTGTCCCTCTCTACTCTGCCCTTGTGAGGCCCCAGCTGGAGTCCTGTGTCCAGAGCTGGGGCCCCCAATACAAGAAAGATGTGGGACTGTTGGAGAGGGTTCAGAGGAGCCACGACGATGATTAGAGGGCTGGAGCACCTGCCCTACAAAGAGAGGCTGAGGGAGCTGGGCTTGTTCAGCCTGGAGAAGAGAAGGCTGCGGGGGGACCTCATTGCAGCCTGCCAGTCCCTGAAGGGAGCTTATAAGCAGGAGGGGATTCAACTTTTTAAAAGGGCAGATAANTGGATGCCCCGTCCCTGGAAGTGTTCAAGGCCAGGTTGGATGGGGCCCTGGGCAACCTTGTGTAGATCCAGACCTGGAGGTTGGTGTCCCTGCCTGTGGCAGGGGGGTTGGAGCTCTATGATCCTTGGGGTTCCTTCCAACCCATGCCATTCTATGATTCTATGAATACCCAGAAGCAGAAGCAAGTGTGGCAGCCTGCTTCTGAGGAAAAGCTCCCTTGTAGCTTCATTTGCTACAAATGTCTGTGTAGGAAACATTTCTTTCATGACTCAGGCTTTCCATGGGTAAAGGAAACCTTGATCTTCCCTTTTACTTTGGAGTAGAGCTTGTGACTGTAACCTGGTTATCCAAAGTGCTGAGCCAAATTAAAGAAAGAAGTATTATGAAGATGTAACAAATGCTTCTGGTACTTTTCTAGGTAATTAACTATGGATCCAGGAGTCTAAAAGGGAAGTGTGACATCTGCATGTTACTTTGTCGATGAAAGTACTGCACTCTACTGATGAGCTAGTTACAATGTAGGTCAGTCTCAAGTCTCCAGGGATTTTGTGGAGATGTGGGGACACTCAGGCCTTGTCAGAACTGCATCTGTAGGTGGTACACTCAACTAATAATTATAGCTGTGTTACTGCAAAATGTTAATTTTGCCAAGACAGTATTTCAAGCCTTCAAATCAAACTTTCACATGCTGACGAGGAAAAAAGGAAACGTTGTGGAGAAGTCTCTGAAGTGCATGCAAAAACAAGCACTGCTTTAATGATGAAGCATTTGATAGTGCCTTTATCAGCATGCAGTCATGTGTTTAAATAGCATGAGCCATAGATGACTGTTGCAGCTTGTCATTTGCCTTATGGGAGGCAAGAAAGAGCTTCTTGTTTGATTTGTAAGATGAGCCAGCTTGTTGCACAAGGCAACAGAGGAGAGTCTGTGGAGAACTCCATAGTGAAGGATTGTCTCAGGTTTTTTTGAACTCCTGCCACAAGGAAGTGCAGAGAGTGTAGTCACTGTGCAAGGAACATTGTGAAAGGGATTAGAAAGGAAACATACCTGTAAAGATCATAGCAAAAAAACCAACAACCCAACAACCCAACCAAACCCCAAAAGACCCCAGCAGGTCAGTAAATTACAGAGATGGTTACCAGAAATACTGTCTGTGTGCAGCAGGAGTATGAAACAGGAGATAAGAAATCCTAGAAGTGAAAAACACCTGAGTTTGCCCTACTTATCCACTGCTTTTAGATGTTAACATAAGCACTTTCAAAATTAATAAAAGAAAGATAAAGCTGTGCTGATAGGTTCTGGATTTCTCCTCAGGTCACAGTGTTTTTAAATACTGGCAAACAATCTGAGGGCAGCTCCTGAGAGCAGTGGAAGCAGTTGAGTAGGAGGCTATGAGGGAGTTGCTCTGCGGGCTGAGAACACAAACATGTCTTTCTTGAAGCAGTGAAGATATGCAAACTTCATTTAAGTTTCTTTGTGATTACCAGAAAATTGCAACACTTACCTAAGCTAAAAATGGTTTGCTGCTTTAGCTTTCCAAGCTTAATACCCATTATAAATGACATTTACATTTTATTATGCAGCCCACTCAGTAAATGCAAAGATGAGGCAGAAGTGAACAACACCAGCCTTTCTGTTCCTTTCCCAGCTGTGCTCAAGGCCTACGGAGAAATAAACCAGCAGCCAAAACCAGGCATGCAAATATGCCACACACCTAAGCTAAAACACAGGTGTGACCCACCAGCTTGTGGTCTCTGAGGCTGTCCTGGTCCTGGCCAGGCCAGAGTTAACCTCCCCAAGCAGCCAGCCCAGGTGAGCTGAGTTAGTCCAGGCTGTTTCCAGCCCCCCTGACAGCGCTCCCCCATAAGAGGGGCTGGTCGGGTGCTCCTGGTATCTTCAGGGCAGTCCAAGTGTGGCTGGGGTGTTGGGCTGGTCCAACACTCTGTAATTGTGGGGTCAGTAAGGTACTCTGTGTTATCACAGGGTGTGAGTGTAACTGGCTGTTGCTGTTCTACTTCCATGGTGCTTTTGCCAGTAAACTGTCTTTATCCTAACCCACTGAGGCCCTGCCTCTTTCTCCTCCTGGAGCGAGCTGAGTGTTGTGCTCAGCTTGGGGCTGAACCACCACAGAGGCCAACCATGACTTGCTGGTGCCTGCCAAGAGAGAAAGTGGAGAGGACTGTATATTGGTTGGAATAAGCCACGGATGTTCAGTGTGATCTTTACATCTCAAAAACACTCTTTGTTCAAACAGATAATAAGAATAAAAAGCAATGGGGACAAATTCTTTCCATTGCTTGCCTTTATCAAAGCAACTTGAGACAGACCCTTTCCATGGTGCAGTGAAATCAGTGGCCACCTTCTGCTTCTATAAAGTGGTGCTCAAATAGAAAACAGTGTTTCTATTGGGAAAATAAAGGACGTGCTTTTGTCTAGACACCTCTGCTTTTATCTACACTTCTAATTTTTCCTACTTTGTCATGCAAGGGCAAAACCCCACACAGTGGAACCATTTTTTAACTAAAAAACCCAGTTTGTTCTTTCCTTACAGTAGCCAGAACGCTTAGCTGTAAATGAAAACCTAATTATACTTGAAGGAAACTATTCAGCAGTAAGAAATGTGATTTTTTTCTAGCTGTTACATTATTAAGAATACAAATAGCTTCGTGTTACTTGTGCTTTTCCCCCGGAGAAAGGCAGCACTGCCCAGAAGTACCGTTGTGCAGCCGCCGTACGGGTCACAGAACAGGTGGGAAGGGCGATGGAACGACCACGGCCGCCTTTAAGCGTTTCTTTCTGGGGGATCGGGCCGTGGCAGCTCCCCTCTCTCCCCGCCCGGGCCGCTGCTGGCCGCGGACCAGGCCGCGCTCCCGCTAGAGGGGGATGCAGCAGAGGGCCTGGGAGCCAGAGCAGGCCCCGGCCTGGGAGAGTGGGGGGCAGGCCCGCGGCTCGTCCCTCAGCGGGAAACGGAGGCGGGGCGTGCAGGAGCCTCCCCTCTCGAGTAGAACTAGCCGCCAGGACAGGGAGCGGGAGCGCTGCCTCGTCCCGTCCCGTCCCGTCCCGTCCCCTCCCGTCCCGCTCCAGGCACAGCGCCGCCCGCTCAGCCGCCGCCTCACAGCGCCAGCGGACGGCGGCCTGTCCCACAATGCACAGCGCGTCAGGAGCCCGCGCGAGGCCCCGCCTTCTTCCGCGCCTCAGCCAATCGCGGCTCGGCCTCGCCGGACTACGCTTCCCAGCATGCTTCGCCGCGAGGGAGGAGATGTGCTCTCCGCCAGCCCGCCGTCTTCCGCCTGTCGCAAAGTGTCGCGGCCGGAAGCTGGGCT
>VZTU01000978.1:153419-188497 GCA_013400835.1 Zapornia atra
GGCGCCGCTCGGCGACCGCCTCCTGCACGGCGCTGTGGCCGGACCCCCGGCCGGGCCGGAGCTCCCCGCGGTGCCCGAGCCCAATGGCGTGCTGCGGGGCTGCGAGCCGGGGGGCGCCGCGGGCAAGGGGGGAGCCGGAGCCATCGCCGCCGCCATCAACATCAACGCTTCGGCCTCCAAGTTCCGTGAGTGACTTCCCTGCCCTCCGCCCCGGGGGCCTCGGGCGCACGGCGGGGTTGGGGGGGGACTTCGCCCCAAGGTGGCTCCGCGGCCCGGTCATCCTCTCCCTCCTCAGCCTGCAGCCCTCCCCGCTGCTCCCCCTGCGCGCTTCTCCCGCGGCTGTGGCTCGGGGGGGGGGGGGGGNGCTCGGGGTGGGGGGGAGAGTTAGCTCTACAGCGGGGCCCGTGAGAGGGCCTTGGTTCGAGAGGCTGCTGGAAGCGAAATCAAGTGGGGTAAGGCTCCACGGAACGGGAAAATGACGTCCTTGTTGAGCGCACCCCAACTGCTGCAGCTCCTTTCCTTTCCCGGTGACGGGGTCGGTCTGGGTGTAGCACCGGGAGAGCGAGTGTAGGGGTGTCAGCTCTGCAGAGGCACCGGTGCTTTTTTGCAAGGCTTTTTTTCCTCTTGTCTTTTCCTAAGGACTCTTTTCTTTCTGCCTGAAAAGCCCGAAGATGGGTCTGAGACCTGCTTGTGGTTGCTGACGGCAGGTGGCAATGTGTGCAGAGCCCCTGCATGGGGGGTGCTGTGCTGCCCTGGGAGGGCTGTGTGCCTGCAAAGGCCTGATGAGGGCAACTGAAGAGGAGTTATGCACATGCCACCACCCTCAAATAGTTCTCAAAGATCTTTTGTATGTAGCTTTTAACAGGGGCAGTAGATGTTTCTCTTGGTTTGCTGAGCTGGGGTAGAAGGAAGGGAAAATCTTTTTGCTGTTCATTTCAATTCTTGTTTTATTCCCAGAATAAATATAATAGTTATATAAATATATTATCTTTATATTATATAATATAATAAATATATAATAGAATTAAATATAAATATTATTATTTATATTCTATAAATATAATAATATACCTCTGGGCAAAATAGGTCCTTTTCTCCAATGGTATTTGAATAGCTAAAACTACTCTGGGAAATGTAACTATGTAACTACCATGATAAAATTTGGATGGGGAACGTGCTTCTCTTTTCTTTGTCTCCTCCCTTTCCCCATGTCTAGCTCACCTGTCCACCTTCTGTGCAGCTCAGCTCCAGAGCTGATCCGAAGCTTGAAGTTCAGGCTTCTGGATCCTTGCTTCTCAGGTAGCCTGGGTTTCGTGGCTCTAGGCACATTGCCAAGGCCAGCAGCTTTGAAGTTCAGGCTCTCAGACTCTGTGAGCTTTCTGGCTCTCTGCCTGCTTTGCTTGTCAGGGCTCCAGGTACTTTGGGGTGGCTCGTAAGCGCTTGAGTCAGTGGAAATGAAATGTCATTTCAGCTTTGCTAAACTAAGCTCTTGAATTCCTGATCTAGAAACTTTAGAGTCTTAGATTTTCCTTCTATTTCAGAAAGAAAATGGTTTTCAAGCTGGATCTTCACCACATAGGAAGGTGACTTTCCAGCTAATCTCCAGTTTATGTCTGAGGGGGAGAAGTGGCTGTGGGTGCTTGTGCTTTGGGTGTGGTTTTTGAGTTCTTGTTTTCACTTCTCAAGTCTTGGTATCCCAGCACAGTGCCTGCCTTACTGATTGATATTGTCATAAAGGAAATTACATTCCAGTAAAAGGCAAAATTCCCTGTGTTAAGTTAGTTAGAACTTTTCTGCACCTTTGTGTTTTGGATAATTTTCATGATAAAGTCCAGTGAAGTGACACAGACTGAGAAAGTAGAGGAGCTGAGGGTGGGCCCTGCCTGTTCTAATCTTGGCTCTTGCAGAGGATCCCTTAGTCTCCTCTGTTTAATTTTCATGCATTGAAAAAGGGAGAAAGGTCACTTTGAATCTAAACATACAGTGAAAAGGGAGGCAGTGTGTGCTAGGTCCCCTCCTGCCTGCCTTGTCACAGAGCAGTGGCAGAACACACACAGAGCAGCTGATTGTCAGTGTTAACCTCAAAAGGAAAGTTGTCTGCTCTCTGCTGCATGAGGTATTTCTTGTGGGGGATGAGCAAAGACTCACCTTGCTTGCTTCATGGTGCAGAGGCTTAGTCTTAGGTTATTCTACAGGTGACCTTCAAAAATGTGGGTGACACACGTTTTCCAACAAGCCCACGATAAATTGGAGCACCTCTGACATTCAGACAGGGCTCTCCCTCCTGATTGTTCCCTCCAAAACAAAGCCAGTGCATAATTACAGCATATTGGTTTTGCTTGTGCTTATAGTTGCAAACTGAAGTGCCTGGTGGGCCTTTTTTGGTCTCATTCAGGAGGAGGTTAGATGGGAACCCTTCAAAGCCTTTCTAAGGGGCTAAGTCTGACTCTCCTTCCTTGAGCTTTTTGTGAGGCTGAGGACTAAAATCAGACATCATAATGCAGAGTTCATTTAATAGCTTTTCTGCTAATTAAAGCACCTTAAGAAAATTTTCCATGGTTTGTAAACTTGCAGCTCACCTTTGTTTAGAGTTTTTCAGCTTCAGTCATGGTTGTAGATTTACAAAACAACAGTGCTAAGGGAAATACTTTTCAAAGACCATGTGAGAGAAAATCATAGACTCATAGAATGGTCTGGGTTGGAAGGGACCCCAAGGATCATAGAGCTCCAACCCCCCTGACACAGGCAGGGACACCAACCTCAGGCCTGGATCTACACAAGGTTGCCCAGGGCCCCATCCAACCTGGCCTTGAACACTTCCAGGGATGGGGCATCCACTACTTCTCTGGGCAGCCTGTTCCAGCCCCTCACCACTCTCTCTGTAAAAAACTTCCCCCTAATATCTAATCTAAACCTTCCTTCCTTTAGTTTTAATCCATCCCCCTTGTCCTGCCATTATCTGTCCTTTTAAAAAGTTGAATCCCCTCCTGCTTATCAGCTCCCTTCAGGGACTGGCAGGCTGGATAGGAAATAAACAAAATAAAATAGGAAATAAGTAAAATAGAATAGGAAATAAGTAAAATAGAATAGGAAATAAGTAAAATAGAATAGGAAATAAGTAAAATAGAATAGGAAATAAGTAAAATAGAATAGGAAATAAGTAAAATAGGAGTAAGAACACTTAATATCTTAAGCAAAACTCTTCCGTGCTGGTATTTGCAACATATCTGAATTGTGAGGCAAATGAAGAGTTTTCCTCCTTGGTGTTTTTTACATCCTTTTCAAGCCAGGATAGTTATAAGTGTGTGTAACTCCTGCCCTATTTAGGATGGACAGATGTGGCTGTGAGCATTGGGATGTGCATGAAATCTCCTGCATAACCTCATTCAGTGTGGTGTACGTGCTTCGCTGGGTAGGCGAATTGGCTGATGAAGATGAAGTTTACCATTAGTTTTCCTAACCTGTCTTAACACAGGCTGAGAAACACAAAAGAAAAAGGGGAATGGAATTGAAAGTGGCTGCAGGGCAGACTCATGAACTTGTGAATGTATGCTAGGATGTGTCAGGCAGGGGATAGAGCAAAATCTGTTCTGTAAACAGAAGGCTGAGGAAAAGGAAAACACAGAGCCACAGCGATAGCTGCATGTCTGTAGATTACTCTCAGACATCTGCTTGAGGAGTTTGCAGGCTTGGACAAAATATTTTAGGGTTGTAGGGTGTATTGCTAGTTTAAAGCTTCATATATGTCACTTTGTGAGATAAAATAAAGCTTCTGAAAGGTGCCTAGCTGCTTTGTTTGCTTTTTTTTAATAGAATAAAGGACAGATAATCATCAGGTTGATGTCTGCTTACTGGACAGTAGGTTGGATTACTTGTCCTCTGTCCCCTGCTTTTTTAGCTACAGTTTTAAAGGAAGGATGCTTGTTGTATGTGAACATCTTAACCTGAAAAGCCACTCAAAACACTTAAGTTGTCTTAAATAACAAAGCCACCAGTATCACTCATTTTTTAAAAAAATTATTATTCTATTCTTCACATGCTGTGCCTATTCCTGTTCCAGCATCTTTTTTGAACTAGGTGTGTTTGTAAGTTTTCCTTAACAATTTCATGGGTGATCTAAACCTACTCTTGGACTTTTTGTCTTTCCTTTTTTAAATCTTAATGGGGTGTTTTGATCTTGTTTTGGTTTTTCTGTGTTTTTCATTCTTCTGATTGACATTGATATCGAAGAATTTGGCAGCTTGGAGCAGGCTGTGTTTCAATATGACTGTGACTCTGCAATATCTGGGTTATGATATGAAGCTTGTGCATATTTTTCACTTAAATGGTTTCATTGCTGCATTTGACTTAAAACAGTTTTTCTTTTGAACTTTTCTGTATATGGAAAAGCAGCAGTTGCTTGTCAAGCTTTGCTTGTGAAGACTTTTTATAATTTGCTGGAAAATCCTGGCTCCCTTTCCACTTGATCAAACTGATTTGTCTCCCAGCCCCACCCCAAACTTGTAGTTGGATAAAATCATACATTCTAGTCTGCTTTGTTACAAAAAGGCTGTGTCACTTCCCAGCAACTTAGTCTCAATGAAATAAAAGCCATCTTGTAGTATCACCCTTTCCTTGTGATTTAGGAATGGCAGCTTTTGGACAAATCCTTTTAAATCTTGAATATCTGGTGTAAGGATAAACAATAATGACATCCTAAAAGGACAGAAAAGGAAAATAAAACCAGTAAGTTTGTAGATAGGAAATTTGTCTTTTCTTTCTAAGGAGTTGTGTGGGTGATTTTGTCATTGAGTTTGTAATTGGAAGGTGCTGCTTGGAGTTTCTCTTTGCTTTGTGTATGTGTGTGTGTGTGTGTGTGTGTAAGCACTGCCAGAAAAAAAAGGGATATTACAGACTTGTGACAGTTATTAAAATTTAAAGGTAATTTGTTTTGTGAATTAGAAGAATAAAAATGATTGTTCACTGTGTAGTCTTTGGACTCTTAACTGTATAAATATTATGGTTGGCTTAGTTTCAGAACTGCAGTGTGGAAATCAAATGAAATAATACTTGTAAGAGTATTTTGAATAAAAGTGAAGCTTTTCTACAACGTTACTTTGAATTGATTGGTGTTTCCTCCACAAGTCTCCCAGGGCTGTTTGGAAAAGTGTCTTGTCCTTTACCTGTGCAGCACTTCCAGCAGGCAGGTGATTCTGTTCTTTCTTTTTCCATAGTCTAAAAAAAAAATAAATTAACATCTTGACAGTCTGTTAGAAAATGACTTTGCAGCCTTCTAAACTCTTTACTTGACTGTTTTCTTTCAAATGAATAGACCTCATTTAATATGCTAAACCAGATGTGGGTGTGATTATGCATTGAAACCTTAAATCAAGACTTGGTGTATTATTTGTGCTGACTTCAGCTTCATGTATTCTGTGGAACAGAGCACTTCTGTGGAGACCCACCTTTTTGGGTTGACAGAGTGAAATACAAATGCTCAAATCTTTCTGCTGAGTGTAAGCAGGGATTGTAAAGTTACTATGTGCAACCTGCTCCTCAGAGCATCTGCCCAGAGCCTGGGCTCTGGAAGGGGTGAGAACTGAAGGAAGTTGTTGTGATGAGACAGATGAATAGGGGGTGAATTCACTGTCAGGCAGGTGCTGTGCTGTTCCTGACTGCATGGATGCTTTGCCATCATGGAGCTGACTTGCTGGCCATGTAAACTTCTGTCCTGGTAGTTGTGTACCCAGACTTGCAACCCTTATAAACGTGCTAGTGAATGGTGGTGTACTTTCAGGCTGGAGGATGGAGTGTTGGGACAGCATCCTGCAGCATGTGGTGGTGGCTCACTAGTTAGACATGTGTTATGTTAACTAGACCTGTTTCTCTAAGAGGTATGAAGCAGAAGTGAAGCATTGGCTGGTTGGGTGAAGCTGGGGCTGGTACTACTACACTAACATTCTTCACTAAGTAAGCTTTCTGGCTGAAATACCCTAAAAAGACACAGAACAGGAATCTGTAATACCTGCTCTCCAAGATAGTGTTCCAGCTCTTTCTTGTCTCACACCTCTCTCTATTCCACACTCTCTTCATACTCTTTTTCTCATAACTGTTGTTTTGCCTGTATATCCCTAGAATTGGCCTTCATAATGCTGCCAGAAGTGATTTTTTTTTTCCCCCTGCTCCTTTCAACCCCTTGTGAAAATAACATTTCCAACATCTTGCTCCTCAAACCCAGCAGTGACTCTATATTTACACATGTATTTAAAATGCAACCCCATTCAAAATACTTCTCTCCAGTGCAGTGTCTGAGATGGGTTATTTGGAGTGGGAACTCTCTCTACTCTCTGTTCCAAGTAGCCCAGAGCCATGTGTGGATTTCCTGCCCAGTTTTGGTAGGAAGTATGTCCTGTGCTCTTACTGAGGGCTTTTGTTTTGAGTGGGTGCTGTGAAGCTATGGTAGTGGGACAAGCCAGCAAGGTTGTCCTGTGACCACATCTCTAGGGGAGGTGCTAACCCTTCTACCATGGCCACTGTTAGAGCTGAGCCACAGGTGCTTAGTTCAGAAACCCTCCCTGAAAAGGAGGAGACAAAAACTCTTTGGAGTGGCTTTCACAGGAGGGTACAGTTGGGAAGCTGGGGAGGAAAATCATGGAGTGATGGGGAGTGCTAATTTAAATGCCTCTTATTCTTCCCTATGTTGATTCTTACCTGGAAAAGGAGTATTATTGTGCCTGCTAAAGGGGAAACTGTAATATGCATCCAAAAAAGTTGCCCAGGAGCCTAACTGCATTTGAAGGCAGAGGGAATTGCATCAGCTTTTAGACCAATGAAGCTCCTGGTCCCACCTGAGACTTTTAAAATGAATACATCTGCTGAGAAGTATTCCAAAACCTACCAGTCTTGGCCACAGCTTGTCCTCCTGCATGTGAGGACCCACAGTTAACTGTTGCATAATTTATTGAAGTTATTATATCATCGTGCTAGAACTGAACTCCCAGGAGTTTATCCTGGCTTCTTGGGTCCCTAAGAAATATCCAAGCAGTTATTTGGCAGCTTTTCTCATTTTCTTTTGTTTTCTGTAGATAAAAAGGTAGAAATTCAAGCCTGGGCTTTAGTTTTAGATGAGGTTATCTTAGTGGAAGTGTATTCTTCCTGTTTTTTGGGCCAGCTTATTGGTGTGACCTGCAATTGCAGAGCATTCACTCCCTTCTCATCCTTTAGCTAAAGTTACTAAATACACTTTTGTCTTTTTCTTGTAGTAATGAATGTTATAACAATTGAAGACTATAAGAGCACATATTGGCCAAAGTTGGACAGTGCCATAGATCAGCTTTTAACTCAGAGTCCTGGTGACTACATCCCTATCTCCTATGAACAAATATACAGGTAAGGAAATCTTTCAAGTGCTATGTTCATTTATTTTTCTTTAAGGTTAAATGTTTACCTTGCAGTCTATGTTATATTTCCTATTTATGAGAAGGAAAGTGGGAAGGTTATGTGAAGTACAGTATTGTTTAAATGATTGGAAGGAGTGAAGAATAGATATGTATCTTGACATCTAGAATAAATATTTTAATTCTTTACCATTTAAGTGCTGAAAATGTTAATCTCCCCCACAATCACTCAGTGTAATATATTAAGAAATATATGAATAAAGTTTCAACATCCCTTTTCTCAAAGGGGAAGAAGAGACTGGCATGGTAGGCATTTGTCTTAATATTTCAAAAGGCTTCTTCATCACCTCTCTTGTGTAGTAGAGGTGCAGGAGCAATAAATAAACAGAAGCAATTGGTGCCAAAGTCCATCCATATAAACTGTCAGTTGTGTCTTTTTATCTGGTAGATTTGGTGTGATTTCACCCTTGCCCAGACATCCTGCTGCATGTGCTGTTAGAGGCTGCCTGAAGGACTGATGCAAAGTTCAGTCTTTCCTGTCTCCATACTTGCCTGGAGAACATTTGATTGGTACCTAGCCTGGAGCTGCAGCTTACTTTGCTTTAAAAGGGGTCTAGTCACACACCAGAACCACCCTGCAGCCTAAGCTAGTGCACAGGAGTGGGGATGGAGGGGGGTTTGCCTCAAAACCATACTGCTGCTCCAAACCAAAGTGCTAAATGCTTTAGAGACCTGTCAGTTTAAGAGATTGAGTAAAATGGAGATTGTTCTGTAGGTGATGGGTATCCAGGATGTTGGTAAACAGGATGGAAACTTGGTAGCTGCTGCTGCATTTGCCACCCAAGAAGTCATTGAAACTACTGTCCCTTGCCAGCAACACAACTAGTAGCTCTGCAGTCCTGCTTTTCTTTGCCATGTGTTGCATTCTGTGAAGTGACACTGGCAGCACAGTCACTGATGGCCATTTTAGAAGCCTTCAGCTCTCTTGTCTCTTGCCCACTTGCTCTTAAGCATCTTATCTCTCTGGTTTAGGGAGCCAGATATGAGAAGGGCAAGTGTTTAGCCTTCTGTCTTAGCTCCAGTTAAAACCTGTAATACATTTCTGTTCCAAACTTGGTATTGCTGGACTCAGGCATCAATAATTAAGCTGGCAGACTTGAATTGAGAAACATTTTGCAGCTTTAGTGCAAGTGATCAAAATCACTTTGTAGCTTGAAATCCCTGGTGTGCAACCAGCCTTCAGTAAGAGTTACCATCTCCCCATAGTGGGAGTAAGTGGGCAAAATTAATGCTTTAATACCTAGAGTAGATCTGTGCCTAGTTACAGTTTGCAGATAACTGCAGTTTCTCTTTGCCATCCTTTTACTGCTTATTTCCTTCCTAAGGGAATTAAGGGGCTTTAAGTTTCTTGTAGATAAGCCTTATACATCAAGGTGTGACACTTGATGCAACATTATAATGATGCACAGATCTCTGTTGCATGTATCTTACCCAAACAAAAGATTAGCTGTAGTTGTTACTGATAAAGCTAGGGTGTGTCAGATTTTTTTTTTGAAGTTTTCTTTTAAAAATGATGCCTGTGGATTCAATTTCTGGGACACAGCCTCTTCTAGCAAGGAGGTTTGGGGTATTTTTTTTTTGGTTTATTTTATTTTAGAGGGTGTTCCCTTGACCTGATTTGTATTTTGGACAACATGGAATGAAGGATGGAAGAAAAACTGCTTTGTTAAAAATTGAATTTAATGATGATGCTTGCTTAGAGTAGCAGAAAACATCTGTAGTAGACTTGAGTTTAGCTCATCTCTGCTTCCCTAGGCTAGTTTTTTAATCTGAAAATGGGATGTTTTTTGGAGTGGGTCAAACAGCTACATGTCTCTTACTTTTTTTTTTTTACAGTGAAACTGAGCTGAAAAGCTAGTCTTTTTGATCATCCTTGTGCAGCCTGAAGAAATCAAGGTTTCCATAATGCAAACTCAATGTATTGTTAGATACCCAAACTGCTGTATGTGCCGTGATCAGTGGTAACTGTAGGTGTCTGCTCCACAGCAGTGAAAGCTAGGAGGTGACTTCAGAGGTGTGTATGCAGCTATTTACTACAGATCAGTTTACCCATAAGGAATCCAACTGTGGTTAGTGACAGCTTTTGAGTCCAAAGCCTGCCTCTGCATAGTCACTTCCTATTAGAAGGGTTAAATATATTGACAGAGAGGTGTGAGGGAAACTTTTAAGATGAGGAGAATGTGCACAGTGAAGTTGTACTTCTGGCAACTGTTACAGCTGCCTCCTAGCTATGATGCAACTGGACCTGGTCTGCAAGACAGCTTAGAGATCTCAGATCTTCATCCCTCTCCATAACTCCTAACGTTCTGATGTCCTGCTTGGGTCATCCTTTTCCTGAGGGGTTTGGTTACGCTGAAGGACGAGAAAGCAGGTGACTTCTTTGGGGTAATACCAGGGCAAAGATGATTGACAGATTCAGCCTGCCATCAGGAACTGAAAACAGGATCTGAGAAAAGGGAAGGAACTTCTAAATACAAGTCTTCAAATAAAATGTCAACACACTCTGCACGCACGGAGGAAGTTTGGTGTTTGACTACAGAATGCGTTGCAGAAGTAGGTGTAGCAGTGCTGTGTCTAACACTAAGCAGACCTGTACTTTAGAATTCAGTTTAGTTACATCATTGCAAAGGAAGTGGTCAGCTTATGGAAGTGGTTATACACGGGTTAGTTACAGAGCAAACAAACATATGGCCCTTTGTTACCAGCTGGATGATTTGTAGGAGATTACAAAAATCAGTCTGTCTTTGCTTTGGTCCAAATTAACTGGGTATTTTTGTTGTTACTGCATCGTAGCAAAATGCCTTTTGCACTTGCTTGCTCCAGAATAGGATCTTCTATTAGTAGAAGAAAGAAACAAGACAACTTTGTTGCTATAAATAGTATCAAACCAGAGATACTCAGTTATTTTAAAGATATAGTAGCAGGAGAGGTGTGGGGTATCTTCTGGTTTTTAAGAAATAGCTTGTTTTTGCCAAAGGATCAGAATTTCCATAGGGATTAATGCTATGGTTTTGGGGCTTTTGAAGTGTTCAGAAGGAATAATTACAGACTTCTGAAGGTTACTGCAGCAGTTATTGAATGAGAACGCTGTCTTGGCCCCCAAAGGCTTGGAGTAGGTGCCTAACCTCTCACTTCTTCCATTAGAAAATTCCAGTAGCCCCCTGTAGCCTGTGGTTTGTTTGTCATTGTACCACCTGTACAGCAGAGAAGTCATAATTCCCCTACAGAGATGCAGTGTTGCTGTACCATAGGTTTAAGCTTTGGGTGCTGTTAAAACCTGCAGAACAGTCTCAGGCTGAAGTTGCTTGCTGTCAACAGTACTCAGTACAGAAGGATGAAGGGAGAGGGGAGTAGAATAGAGGTCTGGGGGAGATTTGGTTTGCCCAACATAGCAGGTGAAGTCTTCCTTCTGCCTCTTGATATTTTTTTTTTGGCAGCTAGCTTTCAAAATGCTGACTTCAAAGAATGAAAGCACTCAAAGCACAAGCTGCTTGCTATAGCTGATGTTGGTGTTAGTCCTGTTGATGATGACAACCTTAATGTAACTACTTGCTGAAAGTAACACTTGTATTTGTTTTTCAACTGTGGTAAATGTTTTCAAGGCATAGTGTTGTTTTACAGCTGTGTTATGTTGCAGTAAGAGAGCAATAAAATGTTCTTAATAAACAAAGGTAACACTGCAAGACCACAACCAAGCCATGGAATGTAAAACTGAAGTTTGTTGCTCTTTCTTTGTGTGTTTGCTTATTGTGAGGTGTAGGGTTTTCCTAGAATTTAAGTATCAAAGGATAGAGTCCTGTGCTTTGGTCTGTAACTTGAGACCTTTTGCCATTTATCTTTTAAAATGCTAGCACAGGTTTGGTGCAACTTCTGTGGCTGCTTCTTTTAATAAGGGTTTTGCCCTAGAATGTGCATCTGATCATTAAGCCTGCCTATTGTAATGGAGGCTTCATTCATTTAGGAGAGACAAAAGCCAGAATTAGGAGTGTGGTGTTGACAGAATTATCCTGTCTGTTCACTGTTAAGAGAACTCATTGTAAACTCAAGTGAGGTTGGGGAGGGGGAATGTGACAGATATACTGGGGTGTCCCTCCAGGAGAAACTTAAAGAGCCTGTCTGAGCTCATTCCAAGCTTAGGGCTTTATTTAAAAGTTCAGCAATCATTCAATTAACTCTCTTACCCTCTAAATTGAGACTTGAACAAAAAGATTTTTGAAGTCTGTTACCCTTCATTGCAAACTGTTGTTAAGTTCATTGTTTGTTCCTATATTTGTTTCTGCAGTTGTGTGTATAAGTGTGTATGCCAGCAGCATTCGGAACAGATGTATAGTGACCTAATAAAAAAGATAACTAACCACTTAGAGAGAGTCTCAAAGGAGCTGCAGGTAAGATGCTGCACAATCTAATTCTGTCTTTCCTGGGATCTGTGATTCTATCTGAGCAGCATGGAGATGGCCTGTGGAGGGGTTTGCCATTAAGACTGATTTACGCTAGCTGACGAAACTGTGGACTGCTTCATTCACTAACGGGCTGTCAGGCAGAATACCAGCTACTGGAGCCAATTCTGTGTCACTGATTAGCCTTAGAGAGCTGAACCCCCCTGGAGAGTGGTGGCTAAATTTGAAAATGTAATCTAGAATCAAAAATTGGAGAAGGGGAAATCTGCAGTATAATCTAGGGTGTAAATGCTTCGGGCAGACCTGATCTGAGCACGGAACGTGGATGTCTGTCATTGCCACATTAATCTGTGTAAATGCTTTATGGTCCTTGGGCATCACAAGCAGCAGAAAAGGGAAAATCTAAAGGAAAAATGGAAGTGAATTGAATATGATTTGTGACATATAAATTAGGAATTATTGCATATGAAAGTTCTGTGCTAGAGTTTACTCTGCATTTTTCTTGCCCATCTCTAGATGTCAGTGGTTTACAGCAGTCCTGGTACAGTCTGTATATCCCTGTCCTTCTCTGCATTTTATTTGTGCATCCATGTTTTGTTTTCCTGTGTGTTCCTTGTTAAAAATTCCCTTTAGGCTAAGGAATCTGGGGGCATGCTCTTCAAACTGTCATTGCTGTAGCAACAACACTGTTTTATTTCCCTACAGCCTTTGTCACTTCCATAACTGTTGTGTGAGTTCTGTACTGACTTACAGTGCATCATGGAGAGATGCCAAATACAAAGGGACCCTAAACTGCAGCAGCTCTTTCAGTGCTTTGAACAGCTGATAGCTGATTTCTGTCAGTCAGAAGTAGTCAGCATCAACTGCAGTAGGTGCTTCTGCATCAGGAGCTTCTGGCTAAGCATGCGTTCCCATCTATATCACTGTGATTGCTCTGATGTCCTTGGTTCACTCTTGCTTTCCTCTTGCTGCTTTCCTTATAAAGAAAAGCAACCACTCTGCATTTAATGGCCACAGTCTTTAGGGCAGTCTTTGACTATATCTAGGTCATCTTGAGCTACATTCTTTGCTTTTCTCTTTTAAAATTTCTTTGCTCCTCATGAAATGACAACCTCACTGTTCTGGAAAAATTGGTGGGAGGCATAGTATTTAAAATAAAGCTTTCCCTTGGTTCTGCTGACTGGTGCAGCCTGTATATTTTTTCTTCTGCTTGTGAGAACCACAAATCACTGCAGCTTTACAGGTTTGGCCAGTTCTGATACATCCCATGGGTAGTGTACAGCCTTACTTTGCTTTGAATTTAGGAATACCCCAAATACTTCAGAGGAAACAATCAAGAACTACCACTAGTAAAGTTCCAAAAGTAACTGAGGTAGCTGCTGTTGAAGTTTGCTTATGACATGTGTGCATTAAATGCTTCTGCCTAAAAACAAGGCTGCCTTCTGAACATCAGCTGCTGAAAGAATAGTTGAGACAACTATTTAATGCAATCTTTGTCTTGCAAAAGTTTCTTTATGTAGGGTAGACACACCTTGTGAAGGCTGGCAAGAGGACTGTAACATATAACACGATACCATCTTTGAGGGTATTACATGAGTTTTGTCTGATGAGAACAATACATTGATTTCTAGATGGTAAATCCCATCTTTTTGAGCAGCTTTAAGTAAAACTCATGTGCCTTAGAACTAAAATTGCCCTGTAAAGAAATTGTTTTAACTGTGAGTTGTGAAATTTACTCTTCAGAAGTTACTTTATGACAATGCTTTTTTTTTATCCTGAGGCTTCTTTGATCTTAATGCATTTTTCTTTTATGTTGAAAATGTGGTGCTAGATCTTTACCCTAGCAATAATGACTAATTACTTTGTAAATATTGGTCATTTGGAAGGTCCTGGTTCACACAGGCAAATGATAAACCTCCCCCATATATGTGAATCCTGTTAGTGCATGATACGTAGTGGTTTGCTTTCTCTGACAGAAATGCATTCCACCTGCCAACAATACTTAATCCACTTGCAGAGTTCTGTTTAATGGGCAAGGTGGGACTTGATGCAGGTCAGTTTTGGGGTTTTTTTGCATGCAGAGATGCCAATGTAGAAATGCAGCCCAATGTAAGCAGGAATGTTGATCTGTGTAAGAAAGATCATGGACACTGAAATGGCAGGCAAATCGATGTCTTATTCTGGACAAGCTGAGGAACTTCTGTGTGTAGAAGTGGAACAGTTTAATGGTGAGTGGTTTGCAGAATATCTCCCTGTCAAAGCAAGATTTTTCCTACAGGAACCACTCATCAACAGCAAAAGCAGTAAAGCTGTTGGATACCAAATAGTAGAAGTGGGGGCATCTCAGTGGACCAGTGCTCTCATGTGGTCATAGCCTTATTGGAGTTTGTCTCCCTTCTGCATGGCATTCACTGCCAAATTCCCTATACTATTTTTCTCCTGTGTGCTTAGCCCTCACCATGTGTGCTGCTCCTAAAGGTCTGCTTCACAGGCTTTCATCTAAACCCCACAATTTTCAGTGTTGGCAGAGGCCTTATGAGAATGTAGGTGGGCTGTTAGATGTTGGGTGAAAAGCAGTTGCGTTTAGATGAGATTAATTGGCTGTCATCAGACCATTAGCTCCTTGATATAGGGCCTCCTATATCCCAAGACATTTCTGGTTCCCTCCTTACTATGCATGTAAGTAAATAATCCTCTCTTCAGGCTGTTTCAGTTATGGAAAGACTCTGAGTGAGGATTGCCTTCCTTTCTTGCAATCAAAGCCTGACCAGTTTCTTTGCATAAGTAAGACTGAACTTTGCCATGTGGAACTTCCAGTAATTGAGAATTAAATTTCCCTCATTCTTGAGTTGATCAGAATTTTGGATTTTGTGTGCTAAATGGGTAACTGCAGAAAACACAAACACATTTCCTGTTGTCTTGAAGCCTGTGATGCCTGTAGTATACAGGTGATTTTTCCAAGATAACTTGATTTGGAAACATTTTATTGATAATGGACACAGCCCATTATGTTGTGGTTTAAAATAATGACAGCTGCTTTTGTGGGTAAGTACCAAGTCATTCAGATGTATGAGGTAGGGTGGATACACAGGCATATGCTTTCAAATTAAACACATCTCTCTTTCTAAAGAGTAAAACTATATTTGCATTAGGCACTGGTGTTTCTGGCTTAGCTTATTCTTATGCACTCTGATCAAGTAGTTTAAAATCAAGTACTCTGCCCATTACATCTCTCAACAGCAAAAGACTATTGAAGGTACTTTAAGCTCTGGCAATGAAAATGCACCGAGGTATTGAGCTGGCCCATGACAGAAGTAGCTTCCTTGTGCAAGTGCAGGGAAAGATTTTCACTTTAGTTAGAAAAATCTCACTAATTCCTTTAGGAAATGACACCTGGAAACCAGGTCATGTTACATCCTCTTTTTATTTAGAGAGGGGGAAAGAAAGGATCTATTCTTTTTTTATGGTGTTTGGCTCCTTTTGCCTTGACCAGGAACAGTTGAATTCACTGACTGTATGTCATTTTTATGTTCATTGAAGTTAAGTGAAAATGCAGGTTTTTCTCTGAGTAAATAAACACTGTTTTCTTGCATTGTTTCTATTGTAAATAAAACTGAAGTGGTAGAGCTAAACCACCAGGATTTCTTGCTTAAATTCCATCTGTCTAAAAGCATTTGGTTAAATTTGGAGCCAATTGCTGATAGTGTACTTAGGCTTTTGAACAGCCCAAAAGCCTTGGGGTTTTCCCTCCTCTGTTACATCTAGATATCTACATATGTATGTGTGTATATGTATTAGTTTTTTAAATTGTAAACAATACATTGTTTTTCATAATGAACAGACTGAATTGAACAGTCACTGATGTAGGGAGATAATTTGCCTGGTTATTTGCATGGTTGCTGTGTGGCCCCAGGACCTGCAGATTTAGGGTCTTTCACTCTGCAGTGCCAGAAACCTTCCGTGCTTCATATTGATCCTTACAACTTCTCAGCCCCCTTTGTCAGCTCTCAAACCAGTTGGTGCAGTGTATGAAAATATCTTCTCACCTAGTGTTTCCTTGGAAGAATTACTGCAAAAGCCATTCTGCTATTTTGAGGGCTGCCAAATCTCTGGGAACTGAGCACCTTGTATCATGTCACTGTCATTGGCCATCTGTTCTTAAGAATATCAGCAGTATCTGTTGTGGACAGTCTGTTCCTTCCTTGCCTTTTCCTTTCTCCTTTTCTGTCTTGTGTTTACCTTCCACTTGTCCCCTTTGGTTATGTGGAGTTTTACCATCCAGTGGTGAGGAGTTGGGCATTTTCTGCCCTAGCTCCATCTGAAACATTAATCTGATAAATACAGATGCCTTGCTCCAAGCTTCAGATTAGGTTTTGAACTTCTTTATTTGCCTTTCAGAAATACTTGTATAACTTCCAGCACTTCTCCTGATTAAAGTAAAAGCCTGAAGCTGAATTGGCTTTTCATGTTTACCTTCTGAGCTTTGCATGTAGTCAGGGTGCTATAAAAATGCATCCAAGTAGCTCTTTGAGGGATGGGTAAAACAGAACTTCTTGGGCAGAGTTACATACTGGGTACCACCTCATAGCAGTTCTTGATATTTACACTTCAAGGTAACCTTACCCCAGACTGGTTTGTAGATGTATTTTGCTTTCCTTCCAAGGTACACTGATGATTACATTACCTTTATGTAGTGCTATATTGGAATTGAACAGTGTGCCAGCCTGTAAAATAGAACTTTTGACAACATCATCTGGGGCTGCTTTTTTTGTGTAGATATAGCAAACCAGATTGCTAATGAAGTTATGATTAGATTTTAATGGGAGGCTGGATTATATGTTCCATCCCCATTCTTATTATACTGTTTGGGCATTGTCTGACTTGCTAGCCAAATGAGAAATAGTGAGCCTTCTTCATGAATTATGTTTCATCTCTTGTAACATAGAAATAACACTCAAATTAGCTCATCTTAATTTGAAATGAGTTGATTCCTCGAAGTAATTTCTATAGTTGCAATAATTTCTCACTCATGTAGGAATTTGCTTCCTCTATGTTCTGCCTATAGAAAATATAGAAATAGGGAATTGGGAACTTACATTTCCTAACTCCTTTCTAACTAAAATGTGTTCCATCACTAGTGTTTCTTAAAGTCTGTTCAGCTTAGTGTTTCTTAAAGTCAGATCAGCTGCATGATTTGTTAACATCAACAGTCTGTTTTTTGGGGAGATGTGGACTGGCCATTTCCCTGGTCAGTAATACTTAAAAGAAAAAGAAAAAAAGAAAAGAAAAACAACCCAGAAGACCCCACAACCAAGTATCTAGTGCTGTAGACACTTGTCCATCAGTTTTGCTGGGGTAGCACTACTTAATTGTGTGTGAAGCAAGCCCTTACTGCTGTGAATCACACCAGATTGAACCGTGTTAAATTACTGCTCAGTACTAGACAGCAGCAATCGGAAACGTTAGGAATGTGGACATCAAAAAGATGACTTGTGACTTGAGGTGGAGGTGTAGGGGGCACCATATTGCTGTTAGAAAATGACCTTGACATGAACAAACAACCCTGAGAAAAGCAGCATTGCCTGCAGGTTTTTGAAGAGCCTTTTCTGCCAGCAGTCACTTCTAGTTCCTTGCCACGCTACACCAGCTGCTGCAGAATCTGATGGAACTACAGAGTAAATACAGCACAAGTGAATATGTATTTACCAGATGGAAAAAGCTCTGAAGATTTCTTACTACTAACCAGCTTTGATGGTCCTTAGATACAATGATTTGTTGGTTTATAAGCATGTAGAATGGAAATGGAAACGTGCCTGCATCTGCTAGCCTGCTCCAAGGCAATTATATGAGAGTGTGTTACAACACTGTATGACTGAGTAGTTTTGAGTGTGGTCATTGAATAGGAAGGCAGAATCTTCAGATTAATTGTCCTTTGGCTTGATGCCTGTTTTACATGAAGTTTTTAATAGTACCCATAGCTGGTGAGCTAGACCTGGCCAGCACATAAATTGTCTGCAAGGCAAGGTAAACAAATTACATTTTCTTGAGAAAGAACAAGAGCTGGTTTCAAAGATTCAGAGCACTTCCATGAACAACAGGGTAATTTGTGTAGGCATAGCCATTCTTCCTCTTCCCTTGGCAGGCGTGGGAGATGCTACAGCATGTACACTGGCATTTTGGCAGTCAGCATGTTCCCAGGAAAATGGAACTGCCCATTCAATGTAGGAATGTAAGCTTTACTGAATATGTTGCTGATTGTGCCAGATGACTATTCATAAACAGATTAACTTTGTGTTCCTCAAGCAAAGAACTGTTGTTACTGTTTCGTTCTTGGGAGCCATTGCTGAGTTGTCTTGAGCCAGCAGTGTGTCCTCTGGCTTCATTTTATGTGTTCAGCCAAAGAATGATATTCAAACTGGCTTTCACACTGAAAAAAAGCCCATCTTTTTCATGTGTACAGCTTCTTGCCCACAAATTAATTGAAACACCTAGCTAATAGATCTCAAAGAAGGGAAGGGTAATTTTGTTTGCTGAGTCTCTAATTGCTTGTTTTGTTTGAAGATGTCTGCCTTGCATGTCATCCTTTCTCAGATGTGTTTTCTTGTTACTTCTCATTTCTGTTGGTGCTGAGAGATGTCCACTGTGGGGTGTAAGGAGATAAAATGATGACTTTGACATCAGCTTTTAACAGCAGCTGCAGTTGTTTATGCAAAGAGGTGGTGGGCTCAAAACCAAGCTGGAGATGTTAACAAATACAACTGCATCACAGTTTGAGGAACCTGACCAAACATTCAGGGCTTCTGTGGGCAGGCACACTGTGTAGTTGCTGCTGGAAAACTGTTCTTAACCCTATGAGTGGATGATGGGGGGACCACTGTAGGAAAGGATTTAAGCTGTTAACCTAGAGTGTCTGGAAAAAACCAACACAGGCAAGAACTGAAGTGACAGCTTGATAGGATTCAGAATGGAGAGTGAAGGAACTACGTGCAGGATCCTCTTCCTTCCTGGAAAACCTTAGGCTAGCAGTATGTTTTTCTTTCTTTGCATACCTCCTGTAATACATCCCTGAGGTGTAAGATAGGAGTGGTTTTTAAAGACTTAATATTTTCTGAGGGGTTGTAAGAAGTAACTGTCAAGCTTGATTCCACCTCTCCCCAACTGTCCTCTCTTTTCTGGACTAGGATCAAGAGTGAAAAATGTCATCCTAAGCAGTTTTTAAACATTTTTTTTTTAAATAATAGCTGTAGCTGAACAAATACAGGTTTTTAAATGCAAGTCCTGTTGCAATGATGGTCATTTAATAGAAGAATCTCAGGAACATCTCTTTACTCATGAATTTGGTGCCACACACTGCTTTTTAGTTTATAAAATTAATTTAGTTGATATAAAGCTTAGTCCCACTTCAGTTAAGCTTATTAATAAGAGTGTAGAGATGTGGAGAAAGTTCCTGTGCTCAAAGAAGTAACTGAATTCAGGCTAGCAGCCTTGAGCAACCATCCAGCAACAGCCTAATGAGCAGAAAACAGATGGTTCTGTTTTCCCCACACAGTATGATAATTCATAGATGAGCTGTGAAAATATTATTGATTTCTGTTTGGCTTGGGTTTTGTGTTAGTTTACAAGTCAAGCAATGATTCAGGAGAGTTTGTTTTGACTTGGGTTGTTTGGGTGGAGTGGTTTCTGGTTTTTGGTGGGGTTTCTATTTATTTATTTATTTTGATTTGGTTTGGTTTTTTTCAAAACAGAGTCAGTCAGTATGTGCTTTCCTGTTAGTTTGCCTGATGAGGCTTGACATGAAACTATCAGGAGAACAAAACTCTCACACTGATAAAGCAGTCAGCACCAGGACTTTGCATTCCAGAGGTTTTTGTTTGGGTTTTTATTTTTAATGAAAAGCACAAACTGTCAGTGGGAGAAGAACATTGTCCTGTGTCAGGCTGTGGTCTCCTTTCATCTGACCTGTTCTTTTGAAGTAGAATTTTCCTTTTTCTTTAATCCTAGAAGCTGTATACCAAGTCTTTCCAAATCAGTATAAGCATATTTAAAGTTGAGGTTAAAAAGGAGTGAAGCAGGAATACATTCTGCTTAGAAATGCAGATTTCATTATGTTACTTGCAACAAATTATATATGGAACTCTATATGAAAGGGAGTCCTTGGAATTTGTAGCCACCTATATACATTGTTGGCATTTTGAACTAAAATTTGTTTGACCACCCCTGAGAACTGCATCTGCAGTAGGATTAAAAACTGATGATCAAAATGAGGATTATCTATATATATATATATATATATATATAAAACCTTTGGCAACAGCACATGGAGTAACACTCTTTATTCCTTTGCCAGTTCTGCTTTCCTTTCTGCAATGTCTGCTCTGTATAGGTGTTTGCTGTGAAAATTACCCACCTGATCATTAGGCATGTTAAGGAAAGAGGTAAAAGGAGCTAGTTGAAAGGAAAAAAAAAACCAAACCACCTTTATAAATTGTTACCAAAAAAATTCTAGACTTTGTAATTAGACTCCTTAATAGAGCAAAAGCCAACATAACTTTTAACCATTCTCTTGGACCCCTGGCAAATGTTGAAGGTTGAAAATCTGCTTAGTCAAGATAAGAGCTTTAGGTTATATGGTGGTTGAGGTGCAGCTAGCTTTGAGTGTTTCTCACACTACAGACACTTTGGCTTCAGAAAAATCTTTAGGCTTGTTTTCTTCCAAGAGCCCAGTCACTGCTGCATTCTCCATCCTCTCCTGGCTTGGTGCTGTCAGAGAGGAAAATGGTGCAAGGGAAGAGTTTTCCTTCTTATTAGTAAGCAACACTTTGTCCCTGGGTTTGTATAGCTATGTATGTGAAGAGTAGAAACTCAGGCAGCTACCTACCTCCTCCTCCTCTGGAAAGACCTAGTAGGGAAAGCAGGATGAGTTGGGCCAGAGGCAAAGTATGTGGGTGTGTTGGGATGGAGAAGGGCATAGTTGCAGGAACAGTGTACCCCAGGTCTGCTTCCATCCCTGGGTAAGTGCAGTCCTGAGTACTCGAATGCAGCTTCCCAGCATCTCCTCTGACTAAATATTGATACAAAAGCAGTGGTTAGTGCTTCCCATTTCTCTGCTTCCCTTCTCAAGTTAACTTTGCTGCAGAGCAGATCTTTTTACCTTCCTTATTTCCTTCTTTGGGAGAGATGGTGCACAGAAGATAGCAGTGCTGTCCCTGTGTGCTCTGTAAGGCCTGTCAAAAAGTTGGTGCATTCAGGTTTTGGGTAGCAAATGTTTGCTTCAGTGCTGCAGGGTAATGCTGTGTGTTGGAGCCCTGTTTTGTGAGGTTTTGTGGACCTAATCTGGAGTGCAGCACATCAGACTGGGAGTTTCATCAGAAGACATTGCTTTCTAGTCCCTCCAACTCAACACCTAGAGTATTTACCTTGCTTTTGGGGACAAGTAGAAGTGTTCAAGGCCAGGTTGGATGGGGCCCTGGGCAACCTTGTGTAGATCCAGGCCTGGAGGTTGGTGTCCCTGCTTGTGGCAGGGGGGTTGGAGCTCTATGATCCTTGGGGTCCCTTCCAACCCAGACCATTCTATGATTCTACATACCAAAAACTGAAACCTGTTCCCTGTGAAGGACAGAGCTCCCTGGAGCTGGAGGATATGTCACTGCTGGCTCAGAGGCAAAGCAGCAGCTTAATGCCACCCTGCTGTCTTGGAGTAAAAGCCTTGGGGGGGGTGGGGGTGGGGGGGTGTCAGAGCAGACACTGCAACAACGCTCATTGAAATTTGGTTATGGATTCTAGGTGTGATTCTAGGCTCTTGCAAAATGATGGTCTGGTCTTTAATAAGTGTTTTTCATTGCATATGCTAAATGCTAGTTTGTTCCAGGCATACTGTGTTTCTCACTGACTGCACCTTTTGCACTGACACAGTCCTAGGCAGAAACCAGTTTGAGAAGACTGGTTTTGCTGGAGGGAGTTCTAGCAGAAACTCTGGAATGATGTGTGCCTTGCTTTGTGTGGACTCACTGTATCAAAGTCTTGGCAGTTTTTTGAGTTAGCTATGAAAGCACAGCCCATGCTGTTCCAGATCTTTCTCTTCTTCATATTACAACCTGACTTTTACGGTTTCTTGCAGGCCAGCCCTCCAGATCTCTATATTGAAAGATTTAACATAGCTCTTGGACAGTATATGGGAGCATTGCAGAGCATTGTGCCTCTTTTCATATATATGGTAAGTTTTAGCCAATTCTTTTCCAATAAAGTATATCCATACACAAGATTCTCACTGAAAGTGAAGAGAAGAAAATGCAGTTCTAATCATTTTTTAACATGTAGAGCTTCAGATTCATGCCTGGTTTTGCTACCTATGTGATAGTACTGATCAAGCTGTGTGTGGAGAGGAAAGGGAAGCCATGCTTTTAAATGTAGAGTTTTGCAATTGGTTTCTGCCCTATTATTTCTTTCCTGGGAGTGGGAGGGGGGAATGGTTTATGTTTTGATTCTAATAAAGCCTTCATTTTTATCTTTTTGAACAGATAGTTTATTGGCTTGTTATGTGTTGGCTTGGGAGTTTGGGCAGGCTACAAAGATGAGTGTTTCTTGCTTTTAAATTGCACAGATTTGGACAAGGCAGAAATAAATGTTTCTTGTAAATGTCCATGTCACTTGATAAAACAATTTAGAGCATTGACTGGAGAACAACAAACTTATGATTACAGCACTGTTGGGCATAACCTGCAGAAATTCAGAAAGCATTGGCTAGAAGTGCTTGTCCTGCTGATTTTTTGTAATTGATGAAGTGTTCTATACCTCTGAAGTTTATAATTTGCATTGCTTTTGTCAAAGTGCCAAGACTTTTCTTGGGTTTTTTTATGGTAATCAGTAACTTAAGCTTGAAATTTGCCCTTCTTCCAGAAACTGTCCTGGCACTGGCATTGCTTAGGAATTAAAAACAGAAAGAAAAATAAGAATTGTTGTGAAAGAAACTTTTTTCAAAGAAAAACTATTTTAACTGATTTAGAGTAAATAAAGCTCAAACTCTTCAAAATTATTTGTACTGGGAGTCTCCCAGGGTTTGGGAAGCAGCATCTTTCAGATGTCCTGTGTTTCAGTGAATGCACCTGAGGCCAGGCAATTTGTGACAGTCTTTCAGCATAGTGTCACCATACAGATCTGTTACATTAAGAACTAGGAAGAGACTTTTCCCCTCTAATTTGTTCAGCTAATTAGCATCTAATTTTAGATGCTAGCCATTTTTTTGGACTTGTTTATTGTTGCAGGCAGGTGTTCAAGCAATCTTAATTTAGTATGAGATCCAATTACAAATGGAGATAAACTGCTCAGGTGTGTGCTGGTGTTGAATGCTCACATCTCTCACACACATCCTTCCATGGTAGAGGTCCTCCCATCACAGAGGTCAAAAGCTATCTATCCTTAACCATTAAGACTGCAGTAATGAAAATGAGATAAAAGCTCATGATAGCCATCTAAACAGGCAGGCTTTACTCATACAAACTTTGTCTGTGTGGTCAGGCAAGGTATAATTGCTGAATTAATTTTAATGGTTTTCTTTGTCCACAGTTCTGATGTGGTCTTTGTATCTCCAAATGAGGAGTGTTCAGTATCCCATCATTTCTCTTCTGGAGTTTGAGTCTGAACATAATAAAATTGGTTAATGAGTTATAAACAGACCTGTAAAATGAACAGGTAGCTGTGTTTGAGAACAAAGGAAAGTAAAAGTACTCTATCACTTTAAAAGAGAAGATTCATTTAAAGCAGGTCTAGTGCTTTGTTGAGGCAGTAAAATTCTGTTCTTGCAAACACTTTCTCATTTAAGGCCCCAGCTGGAGTCCTGTGTCCAGAGCTGGGGCCCCCAATGCAAGAAAGATGTGGAACTGTTGGAGAGGGTTCAGAGGAGCCATGAAGATGATTAGAGGGCTGGAGCACCTGCCCTACAAAGAGAGGCTGAGGGAGCTGGGCTGGTTCAGCCTGGAGAAGAGAAGGCTGTGGGGGGACCTCATTGCAGCCTGCCAGTCCCTGAAGGGAGCTGATAAGCAGGAGGGGATTCAACTTTTTCAAAGGGCAGATAATGGCAGGACAAGGGGGAATGGATTAAAACTAAAGGAAGGAAGGTTTAGATTAGATATTAGGGGGAAGTTCTTTACAGAAAGAGTGGTGAGGGGCTGGAACTGGCTGCCCAGAGTAGTAGTGGATGCCCTGTCCCTGGCAGTGTTCAAGGCCAGGNTGAAATAACTCAGTTTGGGCCTGAGAGTTATCATAGAATCACAGAATGACTTGGGTCAGAAGGGGCCTCTAAAGGTCTAGTCCAACCCCCTGCAGCGAGCGGGGACATCTTCCACTAGGTCATGTTTCTCAGAGCCCTGTCCAACCTGACCTTGAGTCAGTCCCTAGGGATGGGGCATCCACCACTTCTCTGGGCAACCTGTGCTGGTGTTTCACCACTCTCATTGTGAAGAATTTTTTCCTTATATCTAGTTTAAATCTGCCCTTTTTCTGAGTTTAAAACCATTACTCCTTGTTCTATCACTACAGGCCCTGTGAAAATCCTCCTTCTAAGTCAATTTTAAGTAGAGTTAGTGACTTCTGTGTTAGTTTATCTTGCTGCCTAAAGCAATGCTGCTTTGGCTCAGCTGTATAGCTGGTTTGAAGGTTAATGTTAAATAAAGTCTCAGACTTTTTCTCTGATATAATTTATTAATCAGTGGTGTGTGTGTGATGTGCAAAATAGAGAAGTCAGGATGAAAAATGTTCTCCCCTCTTAATTTTTTCTGTAAGCATTTGGAAATACTTTTATGTACAGCTACTTTTGCAATTTTACCTTATAATGTTTAATGGAATTTTATCTCAGACAGCAGCAGTTTCCTTTACTTAGACAAGAAAATAAAATTAAAAGCAATTGCAAGAGGTGAAAGCCTTATTGTTCTGCAGTATAAATTACAGCTTTGTAGTTACTTTAATAGGTACTTCCAGTGTATTTTTAGGTGAAGAGGACTAAGTTGTTGAACTCTACATTTTTCATCAGAGATGGCAGGGCATTCCTATTTTGGTAGCCATATGATTGCTTTAATCAGGAGTTTCCAAGGCTCTTGAGTTGCACTGATAGACTTTGTTCTGAAAAGATAATTAGATTGCTGCTTAGGAAAAGTTTTAATATACATTTATATACTTAAAAATCTCCAAAGCTGAGAACTGGAACATGCTGTTGTCACTCGGTGGCCAAAATAAGCATAGCATTTTGCCTCAGGTTTAGTCCTGTGTGAGACCAACAGCAGCACTTCTGTCTCTCCTGGTATGTGCCAAACAATGTTCTTGTGTGTGAGTGGTGGGAATACAGGAGAGGGGTTTTCTCCACCTGCTTCTACATTATCTTGAGAGATGGTTGAGAGAGCTGACTTTGCAATTGAGGGAGTTCCCTTTCCCCTCCTTTTGCTAGGAGGGCTGGTGGTTTTCTTTTTCACACAGCAATTGATTTTTCTTTTTTTTTTAAAAAATTCTTTCCCATCTCATGCTGCCATAGTGGACTTCTCAATAAAGCATGGAGGCACAAAGCACTTTTGTCCCTCAAAACCTTAAGCATCTCCAAAAGTTCTTGGATGTAACCACACAGAAGGCAAATTAAACTGGCAGTCAGCTTAGCACAGGGTGCTTTATTCTTAAGAATAATTCAGAGAATCACAGAATTAGAAGGTTGGAAAAGACCTTTAAGATCATCAAGTCCAACTGTTCCTGTCCTGTGCTAAACCATATCCCTAAGGACAGGAACAGTTGGACTCCATGATCTTACAGGTCTTTTCAGCCTTGTGATTCTGTGAATTATTCTTAAGAATAAAGCAGCCTGTGCTAAGCTGACTGCCAGTTTAATTCATAGAATCCCAGGCCAGTTTGGGTTAGAAGAGACCTCAAAGCCCACCCAGTCCCACCCCCTGCCACAGGCAGGGACACCCTCCACCAGCCCCGGGGGCCCAGAGCCCCATCCAACCTGGCCTTGAACCCTGCCAGGGATCCAGGGGCAGCCCCAGCTTCTCTGGGCACCCTGTGCCAGGGCCTCCCCACCCTCACAGGGAAGGATTGCTGCCTAATAACTCATCTAAATCTCCCCTCCTTCAGCTTAATTATTATTCTTCCTGGCAAATAACTACTTTGTAAATCTAAATGAGGTTGTTCTGGAGGCAGATTGCAAGCAGTATGCTGCACACATAAATGATTAAAAAATCATATTTCCACTTCAAAAAAATGAAAATAGGCATTTAGATGATATACTTTTTTTATAATAGGTTCTCAATTGTTAATTATACTTAGAGATGTAGCTGAAAATCCCTTCTCATGTGGCATGAAATGAGCCTAACATTTGAGTCCTGTGGTTTTAGGATATTTATGAATTTTTTTCATTGCCTCTCTAATATTACTATTCTTACTGGGTGGTATTGCATTTCATTGCTTATCAGCTAGAGGGCATTTTGTGTGCATATGAGTACACAAATATCTGTGAGTGTGATTATAGATGTGGATGAGAAGTGCTTTTATGTACAGTTTTTCCCCTTTCAATTATTGATTGTTGTCCTCTTAATATTAACACAACTATATCTTAGTATTTGCCAGATTGCTTTAGCATCTGATGAGTTATAGAAGAAATTATATCTTAATATTGGCCAGATTGCTTTGTGATCTGGTGGTTTATAGAAGAAATGCTTGTATTGTGTCTGACTTCCTCAGGTATTGATACCTGCCTACCTTTTAATGTGTCAGACCTTTAGGTGAGACCACACACTTTACAAGTAATCCTGGCAGAGGCTAGGTAGTGGCATCTTACATAGAAAATCCTCCTGCTTTCCCACTCTTGTTAGTGGGAAAGGCAACAGCTCTTCTATCTCCTTTCAGCATTGCAGTTTGGAAATGGACTACTTATGTTAGATGCTTTTTCACTGTCTATTTAAATTCATGCAAGTGTAACATCTTTTTGAAAGGTGTTTCCAAGTGAGAAAATGGGAAGAGTATTTTACAGCTGCTCTGTGTTTAAATACAGTGCTGCAGTGTTGTAGTTTTCATGCTTGAAACTATAGGGATTTTTTGGTTGCTTTTCTATTTATGAAACTTGAGGTAGAGGCTTTTCCAGGTCTTGTACAAAAGAAGGCATCGCAGTTTGCACATGTTGCCTGCTTTTAATATGAGGAAGGTCTTGAGGCTGGGAATGGAGCAGAGTAAGTTATTTCTTTAGCTGGGTGCATCTCATCTGTCAGCTCCTCAGAATCAGTAGCTCGACACTGTCAGGTTTGATTTAGGGCAGCAGACTCGTGCTGAGATGCTCTGGTCACTCCTGTGTGTTGCACTGGTGGGTATGTGGTCAAGAAGCTCAGGGTGGAAGTGGTTTAGGAGGTTAGGTCTGATGACAGGCTGTAGCAGGGCGTGCAGCTTAACGCTTCCTAGAAGATGTGTATCTTCAGCTGCTGTGAATTTCTGTAGCAATTCAATATTGAGCAAAAATATTACAAATTAAGCTAGTCTGTTTCTTACAAGACAGGTTATTCCATCTGCAGAGCCTTTCCTTCAAGCTCTGTTCAAAAACAGGCCCAAGTGAGGGGGAACAACAGAGTAATTACCTTTAATTAAAACCTCTCCAGGTTGGATAGCTTCAGGGGGAGCTGGACATAGGAAGTTACTCTATTTTTAAATTACCTTATAAGATTGTTGTCCATCACTGCAACAAACCTAAACTTCATCTGGGGCATGTGTTCAGCCCTGGCATTGCCTTGGTTCTAACAGATGCAGCTCTCCCTAAAGGTAGATAGCTGCCACTGAATGCTTGCCTTAAAAGCTGAAGTAGTGTCTGCAGGGACAGTTCATTAGGGATGTGTGCAGTTATGGCAATGGAGAAGAGAGAGGGTCTCACAAAAAAATATAAAGATTGCTCTGATAATTCTGCAGGTTTGTTCCAATTATGTTAAATGCTTTAGAGAATAGGAAAGCAACTAGATTTTAAAATGTGGAAAAACCTTTCTCCCTTAAGCTATCCCTTCCTCTGGTAAATCCTCTAGCTAAGTATTCCAGTATGTTGGTGGTTTTTTTAAGCTGATTTTCTGTTACACTATCTGCTTAACTCCTTTACACAAGCTGTCCAGATGAATTCACTTGTACTGTTTCCATGTTAGTGTTGCAGTGATAGGAGATTTATCTTGAAACAATGATTTACCTTGAAACAATGAAACTATGAATCAAATACAAGAAATCTGGCTATTAATTGCAGGCTGGGAACTGAGGGCTAATACCAAGTAGCACATTAGGTGCAGATGCCTTCAAGGAACTCATGAATAGGATTTTCTTTGAGGGGTGAAGAGGTGAATTGATTCTTAATGCTGAGTGGGTCAAGATAATTGAATCCTAAAAAATAATGTAGCCCAGTTTGGTCTCAATTTGTATTTATCACTTATATTTGTAGTCAATTAATTCCCAGTCACTGTCCTCTGAGGTTATTGATGAACCACAGCAGTGGGCAGCTGTACTGATGACACATTATTCTAATGTATTTTAATGGATTAATCACTTTTAGGTATTTGTAAAAGCGTTTTCTTTTGTTTTAAACATGACATCTAACCCTATTTTGGTGTTAGAGCATTGATAAAGTTGTAAAATGTTGTGGTTTTTTCTACAAACTCCACACTCTGGGTTGATATAGTGATATATCTGTGGATGTAAGGAAAAAATTCACATGCCTGTATGTAAGTGGGTTTGTTACCAATAGTACCACATGCATTCTTGATTTTTAAATACATGGGGTTGTTTGTTTGTACAGAAATGTTCTATATAGTGTCATTGCAGTCACCCAGGAAGCATGTTTTGGGTTGTATATTCTACAGATTTAAAATTTTGAACTATTTTTCTTCAGGGAAAACTTAAAATTTTTTTTACTTTATTTGCTATTATGATAAAATTAAATTTCTGTCTTATTTTTCCAGAATAAATTTTACATAGAAACCAAGCTTAACAGAGACTTAAAAGATGACCTTATAAAACTGTTTACGGAACATGTTGCAGAAAAGCACATTTACAACCTAATGCGTAAGTAAACCTGTTGAACTTTGCTTATACTGGGAGTCTAGAAAACTCAAACTGACTTCAGATATTGTAGAAATCCACAGGAAATAGGGAGGAAATGGTGACTATTTATAATAGTAAATGCATATTGAATAAAGAAATAAATGTTTATAATGAGTAAATTCATTTTTAAGGCATCCATGTGAAGAAGCGTGGCACACATCACCTTATTTTCCAGAATAGGATTTTGTATGAAGCTGTGGTTTTCTTGAGGATCTGGGAGAACCAATGAATGGTTTGTGATTATCACAGAATCCCAGTATCGTAGGGGTTGGAAGGGACCTCAAGAGCTCATGGGGTCCAACCCCCCTGCCAAAGCAGGGACCCTATCTCATATTACACAGATAGGCATCCAGACGAGACTTGAATCTCTCCAGAGAAGGAGACTCCACACCCCCTGGGCAGCCTGTCCCAAGGCTCTGTCACCCTCTCTGTGAAAAAGTTCTTCCCCATGTTGGTGTGGAACTTCCTGTGCTCCAGTTTACAGCCAGTGCCAATTGTCCTGTCCCCACAGGCCTCTGAAAAGGGGCTGGCCAATTCCCCCTGCATCCCATGTCTAAGATATTATAAANCAAGGCAGAGTAGAGGGGGAGGATCACCCCCTTAGACCTGCTGGACACGCTCTTCCTGATGCCCCCCAGGATCCCATTGTCTCTCTTAGCCACCAGTGCACACTGCTGGCTCATAGCCAACCTGTCATCAACCAGGACCCCCAGGTCCTTCTCCAGAGAGCTCTTCTCCAGCAGGTCATCTCCCAGCCTGTACTGGTACAGTGGGTTATTCCTCCCCAGGTGCAAGACTTTACACTTGCTCTTGTTGAATTTCATTAGGTTTCTCCCTGCCCAGCTCTCCAGCCTGTCCAGGTCTCTCTGGATGGCAGCGCAGTGTTCCTGCGTGTCAGCCACCCCTCCCAGCTCTGGATCACTGGTACTTGCTGAGGGTGGATGCTGTTCCCTCATCAAGGTCGTCAATGAAGATATTAAACAGGACTGGACCCAACACCAGCCCTGGAGAACAATGATGACATAATAGATGTTTTATTGTCACTAATGCTGTTACTCTTTTCTTTCATCATCGAGATACAGATAGGTGTCATTAAGAATGTGATGGGGTTGAAGAATTGTGATAATCCTGGGGTTATTTTCATGATGTACTGGTGTATGCCCTGCTAGTTAGCAGGTTTCTCTGTTAAGCTAATGGGTTAATGCAAATCAAATATGCTTCAGGTGATACACTTCCCGTTAAGTTCCCCTGTGGGTAATGCCTGTGGTGAGCTGCTCAGTCTGCCTGCAGCCTGCCACCAGCAGTGTGTGGTTTGGTGAGCATGGGGACCTTGCTCCTGGCCAGGGTGGCTGTCCAGAGCGCAGTTAGCAAAGGCAGATGTAGTCAGAGCTGGAGTTCAAATGGAGAATCAAAGAATCATAGAATGGTCTGGGTTGGAGGGGACCCCAAGGATCATAGAGCTCCAACCCCCCTGCCACAGGCAGGGACACCAACCTCCAGGCCTGGATCTACACAAGGTTGCCCAGGGCCCCATCCACCCTGGCCTTGAACACTTCCAGGCACGGGGCATCCACTACTTCTCTGGGCAGCCTGTTCCAACCCCTCACCACTCTCTCTGTAAAAACCTTCCCCCTAATATCTCATCTAAACCTTCCTTCCTTTAGTTTTAATCCATTCCCCCTTTTAATCCATTCTCCCTTGTCCTGCCAGTCGTTGCCAGGGTGTGGTACTGCTTCCTGATGCTGGATGTAGATATGGTTCAACAGAAAAGTGGGTTTGTGTTAAGGGGGAAAAAATAAGGTTTTGAGTAGGTGTGCTTAGGAAATTAAAGTCAGGGAAATTGTGGTCTATACAGAGAAATGGAATCCTGGGGAGGATTTTTAAAGAGATGCTGCAGCTGCCACTTCAGTGAGAAGCATGCTTTAGCCCTGGCTGAAAAAAAGAAACAAGAAATGCTTTAGTCAGTTTGTGATCCAGAGTCAGAGGGCAAGAATAACATCTGCTTTTGCTCTCAATTTGTTGCCAGGTTTTTCATATGGAGGGGGTTTTGTTTGTAGCATCTTGTCATTCTCTCAGAGCCTGGAGGCTGGCATTTCTATTGGAAACGCTTTTCAGGAAGGACTGTAAATACATCTCAGGTTCATTTGATTTAGGAAAAAGTTCCTGTTCCACTTTAAAAGATGGGGGGGTGGGAAGTCAGAAAAGCAGTGCAGCTCAGATCTCTCTCATAGTGTTTGATCTCACTCAAACTCCCACTGGCTGAGCTGGCCCTAGTCCCTGTGCTGTGTGGCTGAAGGCAGGAAGATGCAAAATGAACTAACTGGTAGAATGGGCTCTGTGGTGGGAGCACTTATCTGAGCAGTTAGGTGCAGCAAATAGAGTGATTAAGGTGTGAATTCATTATTTACCAAAGCAGTAAGTGAACTTGAACAAACTTTACCTGGGCAAACACAGTTGGGTTACCTTTTTCTTTTTAACAGAGGACATGGTTGCTGTTTTGTTTAAAAAAAGAAATCAGAATGCATCTGTTTTATATAGAGAGCACTTCTGAGCAGTTAAACACATTAAAAATTACATAATACACAGATCCATGGACACAGTTGTGTTTATGAAACACTTTGACACTGGCAGGTATTTACCCAGGCAATGCTCTTCAAATTAAAGTGGGTGCATTTCAACTAAGTGGATATTCCCTGATTATTTTCCTTACAAAGCCCAAGCTGGCTTTTGCAGATAGGGCTTGGGAGAAGTTGCTGTGTGCAGAACTACTTAACTGAATGTAATAAGGAAAGGTGCAGCATCTTATTTACAAGGAGCTTCAGAAATGGGAGGGAGAAAGATGCAGATAATATTCCTTTATCACTAGGGAAGGGGTGGTGGAGAATGTTGTCTTTGTTCCTGCTAGAGCCCTGTGTGAGATGACTCCTCAGTGGTAAAATTGAGAAACACAGGGGTTTTTTCTCCTTAGGCAGTCACTGTCTCTTGTGGTAGGTTAGACCTGAGTTTCCTAGACTGTAATCTGTGCCCTGGGAACATCCTGCCTCTTTGTTCTTGTGTCCAGGAGATGCCAATTATTGCAAATATTAACTGTCTTCATTGGTAAAAAATCAGTAAAGACTCCTGAAAGTCTACTATTACTACTTGCAGTAGGTAAAATTCAATGGCTGAGTGTTTGCAAGCAGCTGCCATTCTCTCTTTTTTTTGATAGCTTAGTGCCCAAAACACGCTTGCTTTTAAATCTAAGAAAAGAGAAGAGCTTTTTCACAGCATAATGTTGTTTCTGCCTTGGTGGATTGATCACTTGGGTTCCAATTGTGAGAGTGTGGAATTACCCCTGTTCTCTTCACAGAATCCCAGAATCACAGGGGTTGGAAGGGACCTCAAGAGCTCATGGGGTCCAACCCCCCTGCCAAAGCAGCTCCCCAACTCATATTGCACAGATAGGCATCCAGAGTCTTGAATCTCTCCAGAGAAGGAGACTCCACACCCCTCTGGGCAGCCTGTCCCAGGGCTCCCTCACTGGGGAAAAGTTCTTCCCCATATTGGTGTGGAACTTCCTATGCTTGAATTTGCAGCCATTGCCCCTTGTCCTGTCCCCACAGACACTGAAAAGGGGCTGGCCAATTCCCCCTGCATCCCATGCCTAAGATATTTATAAACACTAATTAGGTCCCCCCCTAAGTCTTCTTTTCTCCAGGCTGAACAGTCCCAGCTCACTCAGCCTGTCCTCATAGGGGAGATGTTCCAGGCCCTCAATCATCTTCGTAGCCCTCTTGCTAGGATCTAAACAGGGGAAGATGAGTGCTAGGCTGGAGTGCTGCTCTGGGAGGGTTGGTGAGGTTCTTTGCATCTCAATATTGAGAAGAAAAGTAACAATAACTTAAACTGGTCATAAAGGTGAAAGTAGTTTTAGAAGGGAATCTGAGGACAAGAATTGTCATTCTTTGCTGGCAATGGTGTTAGTGGTGGGAGTTGGATGTGTTGGATTGGTTGGAATCACAGAATGCTTTTGTTTGGGAGGCACCTCAAAGATCATCTAGCTCCGACCCCAGCCATGGCAAGGGACACCTTCACTGGGCCAGGTGGCCCAAAGCCCCATCCAGACTGGCCTTAAACACTTCCAGGGATGGGGCTTCCACAACCTCTCTGTGTTACTGCACTGCCAAATAATTAGTAGCCTTAGTGTATCACTGTAGTACTTGGGCCTTTTCTATCTGTGTGTGGGATGTTTCTTTCCATCTGTGCTCCTATTTTGAGCTCAGGAAATGGTTTCAGCTCTTGCAGGAGTTATGTACTGGTAGGTATCATTCAGTACAAGCTGATTCTTTCCAAAGAAGCATCTACCTCTGCTTCTGGACAGAAAGTACTCAACTAAGAAGTCAAGTGAGCTCTGTCAGAGGAAAAACTGCTTTCATCAACACCTCTGGTTCTGTTCCTCTTCACTGGGGTAAGCAATGGATGCTTGTGGGTTCCCACCTTTGATCAACTCTGCCAGGAATGCAGGGGGATTGGAACTAGATGATCTTTAAGGTCCCTTTCAACCCAAACCATTCTATGCTTCTATGAATAGATCATAGGAACAGGTTCTTTTTTTATTCAGAGGAAAAGAAACCCCTTGGACCCAGGACTTCATGGATCTTAAAGTTGTTTTGGGATCCAAGGTTTGTGAATGAGGCAATTCCCTGGAACTTACTGATTCAGAATTAATGTGGGCTTGAAATTCAACATCTGAAGTTTAGGTAAAATCATTATTAAGGATTGAAACCTTAAATCTCTATGTCTGGCTGTCTTAGTTTTTTGTTTGTGATATATATCAAGATAGTTACAGAATTAGCTGCTGACACCTGAGAATACAGAGCAGTTCCCTGTATGTAGATTCTAATAGCATGAAGTCAGTAATTGGATGTAGTTCTCCATGTCAGTGCTTGTGCAAGTTCAGGACTAAACCCAGTCCAAGGAGGAATCACATGGATTGATTCACCAGAAGCAGCAGCTTTTTTTTCTTGGAAAACCATATGAAATTCTTTATAAAAAGTCTGGAGGAGGGGGGAGGAACCACACCCTATTTCATTAAGTGTGCAGTTTCTAATTAGTTACTGGGAAAAAAGTTTTCTCTGAAGATTCTTACATGTGGCTGTTAGTTTTTCCCAGTTATGTCACTTAGATTCAGCCAAGGTGAAAAGATCTTGCTGCTCCCTTTTCTTATTTCTTTTTCCCTTATGGAGGTACTTTACAGTTCAGTAAGAGCCATTTGGGATGGAAAAGGCTTTGCTGAAAAGCTGTTTCCACTGTCTTGGTGCTTTCTGAAAAGTACCAGAGAAGTTAACCCAGAAGTTGGAGAAGGTTGTAAGCAGCTTTCTGCTGATGAAATTGTGTAGCCATCCTTTTTGGATGCAGCAGGTGTAAATTTAATGCACAATTGAAGAGAGAGAGTAAGTTATAACTGTTAGAAGTTGCTAAATGTAGGAGGGAGCATGTTGCCTGTGCAGAGGTTTGCCTGTTGTTTGTGCAAGGGGTAAACAGGAGAGGGTGTGTTGCTCTGTGGGTAACCAGTCTTTGTTCTTAGCAGATGGGTCTTGCTGTAGTGACCTCCAGAAGCCTGTGGATGTCACTGAAGCAAGGGACCCTCACCTCTTTGGCTGCCTACTGCTATGACACACGCCTTTAGTTAATAAATCCCATATCTAGCTTTTGTGCATACCCCAGGAGAAGAGGAGCAGTACAAAAGGCTGAGAGAGGGACTGTGATTGATGCCAGGTTCATAGCCTGACTGTACAGCTATTACAGAGAACATGGGGTTTATTTTGATGTGTTGGGGCTTTTTTTTTAATTCACCCCCCATGCCTCACCCTTTGGCACATCCAGGCAAGAAGATGATCATAGAATCATAGAATGGCATGGGTTGGAAGGGACCCCAAGGATCATAGAGCTCCAACCCCCCTGCCACAGGCAGGGACACCAACCTCCAGGCCTGGATCTACACAAGGTTGCCCAGGGCCCCATCCAACCTGGCCTTGAACACTTCCAGGGATGGGGCATCCACTACTTCTCTGGGCAGCCTGTTCCAGCCCCTCATCACTCTTTCTGTAAAAAACTTCCCCCTAATATCTAATCTAACCCTTCCTTCCTTTAGCTTTAATCCATTCCCCCT
>VZTU01000978.1:188598-198667 GCA_013400835.1 Zapornia atra
TGGCTCCTCTGACCCCTCTCCAACAGTTCCACATCTTTCTTGTATTGGGGGCCCCAGCTCTGGACACAGGACTCCAGCTGATGGATCTGATTGACTTTTTCCTTGCTCTAGTTAGCATTTTTTCCCCCTTCCCCCCCAGCCTTTGGCATTTGAAGTTCAACAAAAGCAAGTGTAAAGTCTTGCACCTGGGAAGGAACAACCATTTGTATCAGTACAGGCTGGGGGATGACCTGCTGGAGAAGAGCTCAGTGGAGAAGGACCTCGGGGTCCTGGTAGATGACAGATTGGCCATGAGCCANGCCTGGAACATCTCCCCTATGAGGACAGGCTGAGTGAGCTGGGACTCTTCAGCCTTGAGAAGAGAAGACTAAGGGGGGAGCTAATTAAAGTCTGTAATTATCTTAAGCAGGGGATGCAGGGGGAATTGGCCAGCCCCTTTTCAGTGGTCTGTGGGGACAGGACAAGGGCCAATGGCTGCAAGTTGGAGCACAGGAAGTTCCGCACCAACATGGGGAAGAACTTTTCCCCAGTGAGGGTGAGGGAGCCCTGGGACAGGCTGCCCAGGGGGTTTGGAGTCTCCTTCTCTGGAGATATTCAAGACCCATCTGGACACCTATCTGAGTGACCTGTCCTAGGGAGCTGCTTTGGCAGGGGGGTTGGACCCGATGATCTCTTGAGGTCCCTTCCAACCCCTATGATTCTGTGATTCTATGATTTCTCAAATGATCTGCATGCAAGAAGCAAGCTGTCATTCCCCTGACTCACACAGTGCAGAGAAAACCCTGTGAAAAATGGGGAAACACTTATTTTTCATACTTCTTACAGAAAGCATTGCCCCCACTCTTTTTGTATGCTGCCCTTCTAGCTTTGCCTTCAAGAACTTACTGTTCTTTGTGCCTCTCACTTCCATGTCACATCTAATGCTTGTGCTTCGTAAGGGGATGGCAGTTGGTTTTGTAAATGAACTTATTAAATGACTGTCCTGAGTTGGATTAAAAGTCAGTGTGTGGCCCAGTGTCCTGTCTTGGCAGAAACACATGGAGCATCATTATAGGAATGGGTTCATATCTTGAAAGGTGTATGCCCTGTAGAAGGAGCTGAAGGTTTCCTTGCAGTAGTTTAAAGTTATTTCTACATTAATAAGTGGAGTAGAGTGAAGGGAGAAGAACTACAGAGTATGAAACACTCATGTGTTAGGAGTTGAGGACTTGGCATTTGCTTTTATGTGAATCTTGGAGAGTTTTATTTCACACTTGCTAATGTCTGGTCCTGTGAACAGGATGCCAGTTAGTAGCTTGAGCACATCTGGTTTAATCTTGCCCAAAAGGAATTAAGTCTGTGCTCCAAGGCAGCTCTGTCCTATGAACCAAGGAGCAGTAAGTGGGGATGATCAGTGCATTTGCTTCAAAAGCACATCTCTAATTTGAACTAAAGCATTAATATAGAATCTGCCCTTAAGCAGTTGAAATCACTGTTCTTTTTTCTTTGAGAGACAGAGGGACTACTGTGATGGCAGAAGCAAAGTATTGTGAAAAATATGTCCCTTTCAATTGCTGAAGCTCTTTCCTTCTGTAATATATTGGACTGACAGCCCCTAGACACTGCTTTGCTTACTGATTTTTGCATGCTTTAAGGAAAAAAGTATGAGAAGAAAATCTGCACAACCTTAACTCTGCCATCTTTATAAAAAGAGATGTTTCTTGCTTTTTAAGCTTAATGATACAAAGGAAAAAAAGGGGTAGGGTTTTGTGGGGGGAAGAAAAGTCAGAATTACATGCCCATGGAGCATCTTGCTCTTTTTCTTTAGCCTGTACCATAGGTGAAATGGAATTAGAAGATTCCTTACAGGGGTCTTCAACAGGGAAGCAAGGTAGCAGAACCCTAGGAGAAAATACTGCTCTATTCTAGTGTATTTGTACCAATCTAAAATGGGGCAATTTCTGTTAGTTCCTCTACAACAAAAAGCTAATTCCCTTTTTCCTGGCTCTAAACCTATTGCAATACCAGCTTTTGAAAGAAAATGTTTTGGGGTTCTATAACAAAAAGGGTCCTTTTTGAGATGTAAAGAAAGGATACATTTGTTATCAATTGCTTAGTTAAAAGTAATTTTTAAAGGTTTATGTGCACCTACAGGATTGTGAATCTGTCCAGAGTTGAATTTCTGCTTTTTTTTCTACATAGGCAAATAGTTTAATCCCATTACCTCCACTTGAAATGCCCATTCTAACCTTAAAACACTGATTTCCTTCCTTCCTTCCTTCCTGTCTTCACTCCAAAAATTGGTAGGTGTAGATAATTGCCAGTGAAAATCAACTTCAGGAAGTTCCACTTCTTTTTCCAGCCTGTGGAGGGGGTGCTGGGATGCTGTTGTTGCAGGATAATTGACCTTCTTCACAGCACTGAGTTGGCTTGTTAATGCTGGTCTGTTCTTAGACCCCAGCAGGTACCCTGTACTCTCAAGGGCTGTATAGGGTAGGTGTTGTGGTTATTAATTGTTCTTACACCCTCTGTGCAGTCTAGCTCCATGTTCCCATTTCAGGAAGCCTTCATAAAACTGTAAACATGAGAATACCACCTTATTCTCTAGTTGCAGAAGTCCAAAAGTCTATATATCTGTATTTATAGCTTTGTTTTTCATCTCCATTCATGTTACAGCACAGAATATTTTCTGTGTGATTAAGACTTGGAATTTTTATTTTGTATCATTTTTATTAGATACTTAATAAAGCTTTTGGGCTATGTAATGAATATTTCAAAAGTAATCTGTGGCTTCATTAAATGCCTAGTGGCAAGCACTTAGTAATAAATACAACTTTTTATGTGGGTTTTTTTCCTAACCTATATTTTAATTCATAACAAACTTTTGAAGACTTTAACTTGCTAAGAAATTTTAAAAAAATTCTGTTTAAAAGAAAATAAAAATGCAGAAAAAAATAACCTCAACTCAAACCACTACTAAAAACCTACAGCCACATCTTGGGGACACCAGTCCTAGCTGTTCCCTTACTGCTTAATTGCACTTAGGATGTGGGGGGTCAGTCAAGTCATTGCACAGACTGGATTTAGGAGGAAAGGTTGGGATATTAGAGGGCTGGAGCACCTGCCCTACAAAGAGAGGCTGAGGGAGCTGGGCTGGTTCAGCCTGGAGAAGAGAAGGCTGTGGGGGGACCTCATTGCAGCCTGCCAGTCCCTGAAGGGAGGAGAGAAACAGGAGGGGAATCAACTTTTTAAAAGGGCAGATAATGGCAGGACAAGGGGGAATGGATTAAAACTAAAGGAAGGAAGGGTTAGATTAGATATTAGGGGGAAGTTCTTTGCAGAGAGAGTGGTGAGGGGCTGGAACTGGCTGCCCAGAGAGGGGGTGGATGCCCCGTCCCTGGAAGTGTTCAAGGCCAGGTTGGATGGGGCCCTGGGCAACCTTGTGTAGATCCAGGCCTGAGGTTGGTGTCCCTGCCTGTGGCAGGGGGGTTGGAGCTCTGTGATCCTTGGGGTCCCTTCCAACCCAGACCATTCTATGATTCTATGGTATGGGAACCATTTGGGAGAAGAAATGGATGCTATCACAGTGATGTGGAAGGGAACATGTGGTCTGATGGACCTGATACAATTCAGTTGAGGCAAAGGTAGGTAATTTATGATGCTAAAGGTATTTCTCACAGTGGAAATACTGAAGTTGTGCTGCAAAGTAATGGAAATATTGCTTATCTATTGGAATTAAGTACTAAAGAGCACAGTTGTACAATGGGATGGAGGTCCTGGATTACAGCTTCCTTAAGCAATCAGTTACGCTGCTGTTGAAGGCTGGAGAGCAACTGCTGACTAACACTTTAGTTGTGGAAGCTTTTGGAGGTGCTTTTAGTGGCAATACCCTTTTTAAGTGCATTGTTGAATAATTAGCTTTGAATACATCTGCCTAAGCCATGCTTAGGTGTGAATTGTTAAAGTATCTTACTTTGAAGTTCTATTAAATTACTTCAAAGGGAGGAAAGTGTCTTGTTCTCTCACTGTTCTGCAAAAAAATTACATCTTTACTAAGCAAAATAAATGATTTTGAAAGGAATATTGAAAGATTAGATTCTTAGACTAGCTCTTCATACTTTGTAAGTGACTCTTGAGTTACAAACAAGTGAGTTTGAACTTGTTAAGGTATCTACTATTCCAGGATTACCAAGGTCCTGGCCCTTGTCCCACATACCCTCCTGTAATTAGGAAGTACAGAGGGATCATAGCAGAGTAACTCTGTTACTGCAGAGTCCCTGAAGCACTGCAGGCTCATACCTCACTCCAGTGTCCTGCATCCACCATTCCTCCCCAAAAAGAACAAACCCCTGGGGCCATTCTGGGTGTTGTGTTTTCCCTTGGTTCAACACTGTTTCAAAGCATCTTGTATCTTTCTGCCATGAAAGCATTTCATCATGGGAACCCACACTTCTCCTCTTTGAATCTGCCAGGAGTTATTTCTGAGGCTATTTGCAGTTTAATTAGCTACTTTGCATATTGGTTACTTAGTCTGTAGACTGCAGTATTAGTTCATAAACACTGTGGAGGTGGTCAGATTGTATCACAGAGCCCTTAGTGCTGTCATTATTCTGCCTCACCCTACTCTGTCTTTGTAAATGCTGCAGGTGGAGCTTCTGGGAGTAGGTGGAAGGAATCTCTGCAACTTCTGTGTTGTAGAGTCTCATTAATCATTCTAATAAAGCAAGAGCCAAAGCCTTAATACTGGAGATCTTTCATAAGAGTCAGCATGCCTGGCACAGCTTTTTCTGTTCCCTGAGTTTAAGTGACCCTATCTGTGGAAGTAATTTAGGGTTGAGAATTTGGGTAGTTTCATTGCAAAACTAAAGATGAGTTTGTGTGCAAAGGATTTTTTTACATCTCTTTATACCCTACATCTTTGTAATCTTACATTAATATATTTTGGATCTATCCAAACAGAGGAATCGTGTTCATTCTTACAAAAATCATTCTGAATATATATATATATATATATATATATATCCTACAGCAGTGCTATTCATCCTTCCTCTATTGATGCCTAGCTTTTGGAAAGGTGTAGGCTGCATTAGTTTATACTATATTTATAGTTAATGAATAGTACATTTGTTTGTTTTTCTTTATGGAGAGACAGGAAATATGTGCCATTATTCAAGTTACATTGTTGTTGTTGAATATAATACCATCATGTTTGTATTTACTGGCTGTAAATTAGGAGTAAACAACTTAAATTTGCATTGTAGCTTGTGGTTTAAGCAGTTGCAGAAACAAAGATAAGAAATGTTAATTTTTGAATCTGCAATAAAATGATGAAGAAGATATTTCTGTGGGATTGATCTCCAGGTGGAATCTTCCACTGATTTTATTCATGAAATCCCTATGCAAGGTGATGTTGGTAGTAATCTAGAAAAGAAACAAATGGCTGCTCATTATCCTTGCTTTATATTGCTAATATATCTGTTTATCTCAATGGATTGCAATTAAAAGGAGCTTCATGGGTGAATATTTGGAAGGCAACTCAGTGTCTACATAGGAAGAACAAAATTAAAATTCTCTGAACACTTTACAATTCCATTGATGAAGTTTATGCTGAAGTAGCTACAGTCTAGTTAAGTATATATGTATGTATATACACAGACATTGTATAGATTGTGCATTACTGTCTACATATGTTCCATAGAAAGCATTATCCCCTTTTTAATGTTATGATTTGGAACTTCCCTGGCTGCCAAGAGGCTGCTTGAAAAAAATCTTTAGGAAAGAGGCTGTAAACATGTCATTACAAAACAAATCACAGGCTCTCACCCCCTCATTGCTTCAGCTGAAAGGAGCAAGCACTTTTAAGATGAATCTTTGTGAAATAAATTCATCTACAACAGTTAAATATAACCACTTTGATTACTTGGAGATTAGAAAAAAAACCCTTTCTTTTTAATCTCCCTATTACATCAGCCACTTAAACAGTTTCACAAAGAGAAGAACATGCTACTGAAGATTTTGCTTTTTATGGTAAGTATTATAGTGGCAGATGCTGAAGGCAGAACTGGTGAGGCTTTGAAGTTTAAAAACCAGAGGCTCTATAATGTGAGCACAAGAGATAACGCCCTTTAGGTAGAATTTTAAGTCATTTCTCCTCTACATAGTAGGGATAAAAAGGTGTAGATACTGCTGAGCTCCTTTGTGGAGGCATAAAAACTGAAAGGCAGCAGGTTTAAGGCTGATTTAAATTGTGTTGATGTTTTTTCTTTTGTTGTTGGTTTGTTTCAGTAATCAGATGGATGTACAAACCTCAAATACACCAGGCAGGCTAAAGGCCTGGCTATTGCAATATAAGCAGTAAATCCACTATTGCCATTTTTTTTCCCCACAAGAGTAAGATACAATTATTGCCACTTTTACTGCAGAAGTTGCAAAGAATGAACTAAAAACATTCACTTGTGTTTAAGAGAACAACTTTTCTTAGTTGATTTTCACTTCTTTTACACTACTTGTGCTCCAGTTGGACTTCCAGTTCATCCTTAGTCTTATGTACAAGATGCAAAATACTGTAAAGCAAGGATTTGTGGGTCTCCAGGTGTTCAGTGCACTCAGTATGAGAGTGCTTCTAAAAATAAATTGTTTACTTCAGTTCTGCATCTGAATCCTCAGAGCCATCACTTCCTTGGTTTTTCCTTACAGTTCCTGCTGCCTGTTTGAACACAGATGAAAAATAAGTTGCTTCACATTTCCATCATACATAACTTGAACAGAATCTTTCTATTTAAAGGTGATGTTTAATTACTGTTGAAAATTAAGTTGTCAATCAGATACCTGGCTGTTTGCAGAGATCATCAGATAACAAAAAACCCCACAGCTACTGTATTTCTTTGATACAAAATTCTGGGTGTAAGAGCCTGTATTTCTTTTTTATTAGGAAAAAATACTGACCCTCTTAATTTTCTTTCAGCTTTACTTTTGGAAGCTCAGTCAACACCGTTTCAAATAACTCCTTCAACCATGGCAAATATTGTGAAAGGCCTGTATACACTACGACCAGGTAAAACAAGAAGGATGTTTGTAGGAGTCTCTTGTACCATGGTTGTGTTATGTTTTCCTAAATGCTATCTGTCAATGCCCCTTTAACAAACAAATGTGTGTTGTGTTCTTGTTCTGCCCATCATAATGCTTAGTTCTACTATGCAAAGGCCCTGGCTCTTGTTGCCCATCTCCATGACCCAACCTTCTACTCTGGAGATAAATGGAAGACCTTCTTTGCTCTGTAGGAATAAAGAAGGCTGTTTAATGAGTCAGTCATGGCAGAAGTTTTATATGTATTATAGTGCTGAAAGTTACATTGTGAGTCACACTTCAGTGTAACAGATCTTTGCCATGAGGTGAATGACTGTTCCATAAACCCTTTATTTGGCTGGTATTATTTCATGGAAGAGCTTCATTTAAGCCACGGGTATATCATGGAATCTTCTGCAACAGCTATATTGAAAGGAAAATGGTGGTGTGGATTTTAATCATTTTGTATCAAAAGTCTTTGGTTCTGTAGGTTTTGGAGAAGTTAATTATAGAATCATAGAATGGTCTGGGTTGGAAGGGACCCCAAGGATCACAGAGCTCCAACCCCCCTGCCACAGGCAGGGCCACCAACCTCCAGGCCTGGAGCTACACAAGGCTGCCCAGGGCCCCATCCAACCTGGCCTTGAACACTTCCAGGGACGGGGCATCCACCCCCTCTCTGGGCAGCCTGTTCCAGCACCTCACCACTCTCTCTGTAAAAAAAACTTCCCCCTAATATTTAATCTAACCCTTCCTTCCTTTAGTTTTAATCCATCCCCCTTGTCCTGCCATTGTCTATCCTTTTAAAAAGTTGAATCCCCTCCTGCTTATAAGCTCCCTTCAGGGACTGGCAGGCTGCAATGAGGTCTCCCCGCAGCCTTCTCTTCTCCAGGCTGAACCAGCCCAGCTCCCTCAGCCTTTCTTTGTAGGGCAGGTGCTCCAGCCCTCTGATCATCCTTGTGGCTCCTCTGACCCCTCTCCAACAGTTCCACATCTTTCTTGTATTGGGGGCCCCAGCTCTGGACACAGGACTCCAGATGGGGCCTCACAAGGGCAGAGTAGAGAGGGACAATCCCCTCCCTGTCCCTGCTGCCACCCCTCTGCTGATGGAGCCCAGGATCCCATTGGCCTTGCGAGCTGCAAGAGCCACTGCTGGCTCATGTTCATTTTCTCATCCACCAGAATCCCCAAGTCCTCCTCAGCAGGGCTGCTCTCAAGAAGCTCTTCTCCCAGTCTGTATCTATGTCTGGGATTCTTCAATAGAACACTACTCTGTGTTTGAAAACACTTCAGGAACAGAAGGATTCAGAACAATTCTACCCTTCCTTTTACAATGCTGATTTTCTTCCTTTTACTTAGGTGTGACTGAGAGAAGGATTGTGTCTGAGCTTCACTCTGTTTTTGCATTGCAGTTCTCATTTATAAAAATAAAAATGTGGATGGGAGAGCTTTATAAAAAAGCTTTAGTGCAACACTTAGCATGTATATGAGCCAGAAATGTGGGAGACCCTCCATTTAAAAAAATACATGTATAAAGCACTTCCAGGTAGCAGGGATTATTTCTACAACAGTAAAATTAACATTTTGCCATCATTTTTGAGGCAGCACTAACTTCATTTTTATAAACTGTTCAGTACCAAAGAAAGGAGGGGTGTATGAAAGTATAATTCTTTAGAAAGCAGCATAGTGTGGTTTTTCTTGCAGCACACTCAGTGTTGTAGATGATGGACTTGTGATTTCCCAGTTTTCCATTTCAGATAATCCCTGTTCTGCAGCACAACAGTTAAGAGTTTGGGTTGGTATCATGGCCTATAAGATCTATAAGATCTTTGAGTATGAAAATTTGTTCCTATAATGCATGGTATCTGCTTTCCACAACTGGGTAGGAAGACCTAGGTGATTGACTTGTTATCTGTTCAGGCAACAGCTTAACATTTGCCCTAATGACCTGCTCCTCAAAGTTCTCAGTGTCTGAGAAAATGAGGAACTTTAGTGTCATCCCAACCAGGGGAGCACAGAATAGACCTTGATGTAAATGGCTGTTCTTTGGTGGTGCTGGTTCTTGAAAATCAATTCTGAAACAAACAGGGCAAGAGTTCCTCTGGGGTGGTGCTTCTTCTCACATATTCTGTGGGACATGCTCCATTGTATGATAACAAGGGAAATACAAAGCCAGTGGGAGGTGCTGGTGGGATTAGAGCAGGATTAGGATTAGTGTCTCTCTAGGTAGGGAGTGCACAGAGCAAAAGGAGAAGCAATGCTGATGTGGCTGATGGCCATGAGCTCTCTCTTCCCTTTATTTTCTTTTACTTTCTCTTCAAGTTGAAAGTACTTGACAGCTGTTAGACTTCAAATGTTGCCAGAAAAGACTGTCTTTAATTCTAGCTTCAGCATGTGGTGGCTGCCAGAGAAAAGGCTGAAGGCTGGGCAGGTGCTGGCTACCTTGGATTTATTATAATGATCTGCCAGTGGCATGAAATCTGCTACCACAGCATTTCATGGTGAGAATTCCAAGCCAGTTTATTAGCTTGCCTAAATGATTCAGTAGTAATAGGGTTTTAGCAGATAACATGTTGTAACTCTTTACTGTATTTCCTAAGATGAAGAGTGCCATTTCATGTCTGTAGAGTTTTTGTGAGTGTGGAGGGTTTTTTTGTGTTGGTTGGTTGGTTTTTGTGTTTGTTTTTAATCAAGTGAGGATCCAGAGAACTGCAGGTCTGTCAGTCTGACCTTGGTGCTGGGGAAGGTTATATAGCAGATCACACTGAGTGCCATCACACAGCATGTGCCTGACAACCAGGTGATCGGGCCTGGTCAGCCTGGTCACCTGGTTTAATGAAACACAGGTCCTGTTGAAGTAAACCTGATCATCTTCTATGACAAGGTGACCTGCTTAGTGGATGGGCATACCCTTTGTTGGGCAAAATCTGGCTAGATCATAGAATCATAGACTGGTCTGGGTTGGAAGGGACCCCAAGGATCGTAGAGCTCCAACCCCCCTGCCACAGGCAGGGCCACCAACCTC
>VZTU01000978.1:203217-232512 GCA_013400835.1 Zapornia atra
CCCAGCTCCCTCAGCCTCTCTTTGTAGGGCAGGTGCTCCAGCCCTCTAATCATCTTCATGGCTCCTCTGAACCCTCTCCAACAGTCCCACATCTTTCTTGCATTGGGGGCCCCAGCTCTGGACACAGGACTCCAGCTGGGGCCTCACGAGGGCAGAGCAGAGAGGGACAATCCCCTCCCTGTCCCTGCTGCCACCCCTCTTCTAATGGAGCCCAGGATACCATTGGCCTTGCGAGCTGCCTTGATGCCACTTAGTCTCTGATGAATATGTTTTGCACAGTGTATTTTTAGGCAGTTTTACTACCAGGGAGTCAGTGCAGTCTGGTAAACATGGAGGTTATAGAAAGTGTGAGACTCTGTCATCAATATAAAGGGCACAGGTAAAAGAAAGCTGAAGTACAGGTGATATAATTTGCTACATGGCATTTCACAGTGGTATTTGAAATGCATTTTGCCTTGAAGTGTATTTCAAGATGAAATATACTGCTGCTTATGCTCAGAAACATAGGTTAGATTTATTTATACCTGTACATTTCAACGTGTAGGAATATAACATCAAAATAGTAACAATGTATGTGCATGTATGTATTAAAGGGTTGGTTTTCTCTTTTACCACAGAGTGCACTAAGTCTATTCTCTGGTGGGTTAGCATGAAATGTCATCTGTGCTCTAATTGTGCCAAAAAATGGTGATGTCTTTGCTGCTGCAGCCCCTATGACAGTAACCATGAGTAACACAGCACAGCGAGCTGTCTCCAGCAGCATTAATGGCATGTCAGGTTCTAGCTGAAATAGCCAGCTTATCAACGCTGTTAAATACTATTGCTGTGGAAAGTAGGAACACAAGCCAGGTTCCTGGCAGTATTTCTCATGTGAAAGACCTTAATCAAGGCAAACACAGCAGGTCCATCACCTTAAAAGTGGTTTTGGGGAAGAATATGTCATGTTATTAGAAGAAACCCTGATTTCTACTAACTTCCAGCACATAAAGGTGAAATTATAACCACTGTGGTGAAAATATATTAGTCTCTCTTCCTTTCAGTAGTATATCTATCATCACAAGGAACTTGTGAAGCAGCAAGATTTTCCAGCTTTAAGAGTTTGTGTGCACAAGAATAAAAGGGGGAAAAAATTGTTTCTGAATGGCTGGGAATTTGACTTTGGCTTTTCAGGAGCAATGGTGTCAACTGTATTTATTTCATTATTTAAATCCTCTGCTTGGAAAGAGTGCTGTCAGCTCAGACTTCTTAGACTCTGATTACTGGCTTTTCAGGAGCCTCTTAACCTTTTCAGACCGAAGCAGAGTTGTTCACATAGTTCTGTAAGGTTTGATTGAGAAGTTTAAATGAAGGAAACCAATTTTACACCTGGCTTAAAACCACACTGTGTACGAGCAGTTTTTCCTTATCTTAATTTTTGTAAAAACTCATCCTGTAAAATCAAACCTATTGCTTTTAAAAAAAGGTTGAGCTAATGAAATCTGAGATAAGCTTGTATTCCTGTTTTAGTAAACTGAGAATCCCAGAATCCCAGTATCATAGGGGTTGGAAGGGACCTCAAGAGCTCATGGGGTCCAACCCCCCTGCCAAAGCAGCTCCCCAGCTCATATTGCACAGGTCGGCGTCCAGAGTCTTGAGTATCTCCAGAGAAGGAGACTCCACACCCCCTGGGCAGCCTGTCCCAGGGCTCCCTCACCCTCACTGGGGAAAAGTTCTTCCCCATGTTGGTGTGGAACTTCCTGTGCTCCAATTTACAGCCATTGCCCCTTGTCTTGTCCCCACAGAGCACTGAAAAGGGGCTGGCCAATTCCCCCTGCATCCCATGTCTAAGATATTTATAAACACTAATCAGGTCCCCCCTTAGTCGTCTTTTCTCCAGGCTGAACAGTCCCAGTTCACTCAGCCTGTCCTCATAGGGGAGATGTTCCAGGCCCCTAATCATCTCCGTAGCCCTTCTCTGGACTCTCTCCAGGAGGTCCCTGTCTTTTTTATCCCAGGGAGCCCCGAACTGGACACAGGACTCCAGGTGGGGCCTGACCAAGGCAGAGTAGAGGGGGAGGATCACCTCCTTCGACGTGCTGGACACACTCTTCCTGATGCCCCCCAGGATCCCATTTGCTCTCTTAGCCACCAGTGCACACTGCTGGCTCATAGCCAACCTGTCATCAACCAGGACCCCCAGGTCCTTCTCCAGAGAGCTCTTCTCCAGCAGGTCATCCCCCAGCCTGTACTGATACAGTGGGTTATTCCTCCCCAGGTGCAAGACTTTACACTTGCTCCTGTTGAATTTCATTAGGTTTCTCCCATGCCCCCACAGTTATGTGTTACTGGTACTATACTTGCTGTTTGTTTCTGAAGTCCCTGAGAGTTGATGATGGTGCAGAGGTGTGTCACTGTTGAGTTTCCTTTTTTAAAATGAAAATACCTTTCTTCCCTTTCTTTCCTAGAGGTGACCAGTCACGCAAAAGAGCTGGAGAAGAGTTAACTTACAGTAAGTATTCCTGTAACCCTGTCTAGTTCCTGGTGTGTTGGGCATACAGGTGGTGGTGGAGGACTTCTGGGCTTTCACAGGCGGTGAGGCATCAGAGGGTGCATCTCCATGTGTGTTTAGCTGTAACCATTACTATTCCAAGTAATACATGCTTCTTGGCTTTATTAGTTATCCAGGCTCTAGAGTTCCACAGCCAACTATAAGATACCCTGTCTCCCGAGGCCAGGATGCTACTGCTTCATTTAAGTACACAGCTGTGGTCTTGGGGAAAAAGAACTCAGTTGTTCCAAGTCTCTGCCTGGTGAAGGTACACATAATGGGCAATGACATAATAAGCCAGTCCAATTCTGATAGCAGTCACCCCCTTGTGATTTGTGTTTCTATTGACAGGACAGAGGGTTTGGAGGGGCTGTACTTTTCTACTTGGAACCCTCAGTAACGTGTCTAATACAACCCATGTGTGGAGATACTAAAGGCAGTATTTGGCCACATTCAGCAGGGCAGGTCTCTTCCATTTGCAGATGAAGTCTCTTGCTGCATGTTTAACTGTACTCACTTTATTTTCCCCAGTATTGATTAGGGAGTGGGGTGAATAAGGACAGCAATGAATGATACTTCCATTCTTGTCTATTGCTCTACTCCAGACAGCCCTAATTCGAGTGCTGTTGGCCAAAGGTCCCATATTCTATGCTGAGTAAATATTTGGCCATGAGAGAATCTAGGCTCATACATTCTAGGTCAGGCTTTAAGTACAAGGACCTGATTGTCATTGTGCCAGTTTTGGGGGAGGTAGAATTAATTTTCTTTGTGCTATGTGTCCATGTCTTGGATTAGTGCTAGAAACAGTGTTGATAATTCAGGGGTGTTTTAATTATTACTGGGTAGTGCTTACACATAGTCAAGGCCTTCTGTGCTCCCCATCACCCCACCAGTGAGTGAGTTTTCTCACTTTTACCTTCCCAGTTCTCTCCCTACCCATTCTGTTCAGGGGAGTGAGTGAACCAGCGACTCTGTGGTGCTTAGCTGCTGCCTGGGGTTAAACCACTACAGTGATCAAAAGGCTGGAGAATAGTACCTGTACTGATACTGTTCATTTTATTGCATTCTTTCTACCAAGTTTCCTCCTGTGCTTTCAGCTGAGTATGTTTATTTCCCACTGTAAAAAGTTACACAGGTTTATGAAGAACTCTTATTGCAACCTGAAATGAACAAATGAATGTTTTACAGGGTAGATCAGCTTGAGTTTACACTGTTGTTTCTCCAGCAGTGCTGGGGTTGGGGTTGTGGGGAGAAGGAGGGCAAAAGACATAAGGTGGAAGCTTAGTATGTAATTATTTCACTTCTTTATATCATTTCAGATGGCTCATCAGCTTGTGCAAGCTCCAGGGGGTACAGATAGTGAATATACTGGATCAGCTTCTATTCCTAGCCAGAACAGACACTGGAGGAGCACAGGGGGTATCCGGAGCCTCCTTTGGCAACTGCTGATACTCAATCTCTGACACGAACTATGCCTCAGAGAAGAGTTTTGGACTTTCTTCTTTATATAATAAAATGTCAGTTGCTGCTACAATTGGGATGACTTTGAAAGACATGATTCCTCGGTCCAGCCTCTCAACAAGTTCATGTTCTGAGATCTTTGTGAGGAAAGCACCTTGAAAACCAATCTTTTCAAAGTGGAACAGGGCAGCCGAAATCAGCAGCTTCCAAAAGCATTAGAATGGAAGAATCCTTTTTGCACTCTTTTCTTAATATTAAGGACATTCTTAAAACTAGTTAACACGTCAGTGTATTAGTTTTTAAACTTCAAGGTATTTTCTGGAGCTTTTACTTAAGAAGAATAAAGTTTCATTATTTTGCAGTATTTGTTCATTAGTTTAAAAAAAAAAACCCTGTCACCTTTTAAGAGTTGGTCCCATATAAGTGTATCTTCTGTCAGGGAGTTTTAAATTCCAGATTTTTCTTTTATCTTTTTCTAAAATAGTTTTTTTGTTGTTGTTGTTTTGTTTTACTAGGTATTTTGAAATCTGCTTTCCTATGTGTTTGTACTCTGTGCCTTCAGCTTGTGCACTTTGCAACTTTATAGACCATATTTTGTTACTGCAAAATGTGTTCTCAAGGAGAAACTTGATGTGAACAAACATGCTGCAAAGTTGCACTTTTCTCTTGCATTAACAGGAGGTGAATTTAAGGAGGAAGGAAGAAAAGTTGAACCTTTTATTTTTCCTACGTGTTAGTGTTTATTGCTGGGACCAACTCTTGTAGAATCCCTCTCATTGACTTTTCACTGGCTTCCATAATTGCAATAGATTGAGGTGTGAATTCCAGATTGAATGAAATAAAGTGTGTTTTATGCTGTGCTATGTAGAAACATCGTGGGCAAAAGTCTCCATTCTGGTAGGTCTGGAAAGTGCATCTCTCTCAGCACAACCCAGCTTTGCACCTGACTGATCAGCGAACAATGGTACCCATCCAGGATCTTTTTGTGGCTCCTGAGCTGTTTTTCCTCTTTCAGGGATGTGATGGGAGTGTGATAGTGGATGTAGTCAGAATCAGGGAGTTGAGGAGTGATGTAATGCACACACGTGTACCCATCGACCTCCTGCTTCCAGCCTTGTGTGAAGTCAGGTGGAGATCCAGCTGAGCCCAGGTCCAGGAGATGGGGACCTAAGGCCTGAATCCTAATGCTTGTGTCATGAGTTTGAATCAGGAGTATGGCTGATGCAGCTCTCTTGTGAGGGAAGAAACATACTTGAAAAAGCAGTTAGACTACAGGTTGGGTTTTGGTTTTTTTATTGCTGTGGATTTATTTTTGGTCACCTTTAGTTATGAAAAGAGAAGTGAGTTGGTAATATAAAATCTTCCTGAAGTGAAACACAAGTTTCTTCAGTTTTGTCTCACACAACTCTTATATTCCAAACCCAAAACACAATAAACAACACAGCCCCCTTTATGCTTTCATGAATTCATTACAAAAAAGCAGGAAAAAGATAAATAGATGAGTCAAGGACAGTTTCTTTTTCTTTTGTGGCCAGATTTCATGTTAGAACCACTTAATACCACTTTGCTGTTAACTTGGGGGCAGAGTGGGGAGGATGAATGAGGCTACTGCTGTGATTGACAGATTCAAATCTGATTTACCTCTATATTTCATTGCCTATGTTATTTTGAGAAAAGGTGGGGTTTTTTTCCCTTTAAAAATCAAAAGTTGAATGCTGTAATGTTTTGTTTTCTGCACAGACCAATGCCAGCAGTCTAATCTTGTCCCTGAGGGTGGAAAACCAAACCACTCTGGGTAGGGATTTTGAAGTGTTGATAGTGTCTGCTTCAACTTTGCTACCAGCTACTGAAGTTGAAGCAGAATTAGACAGAAACCAGGGGGGTTGAAGATTTTTCTGAACAAAGCAGTGTTAATGAAGGCTAATAGGGAACAAAAGTGGTTTGTGGCTTCCAGATTTTTATCAGTTTGGGTTTGGAACAAATATAAAACCTCCAATAGTGTCTTTAGCTTTAAAAACCACTGTCTGCTGAAATGACGATATTCTTGCATTAAGAATAGAGACATTAACCTAATTTGGTTAAAATTTGTTTACAACTTCATTACTGTTCTAGTTCACCTAATAAAAGTAATCAAGCTCTGTCATGTCTGTCAAGTGATCACAAGTTTTTGGTTTTTTTTTTTCTGGTGGTTTTACTGGTTGAAGTTTTTAACTAACAATTAGTCCTTGCTTCAGGTTGGGAGTGAGACTTCAGCATTCATTTTACATGGCATTATGTTTGGCACACAAACTTTCTAGGTCAATAACTTCACCCAACAGGTAACAAGCATTCCTGTCCATGGATTCACTTTGTATGCACTGAGTAGTGCTTGGATGCTTCTCAGTCCTGTGTAGCATTCTCACTTGGCCACCATACCAGAGAAATCTGTTCGTTAAGCACTGTATTATGTTGTAAATCTGGCATTAAAATCCCTGTATGTTTTGGCATTATTCACATAATGCTGAAATATTGTTTAATCAAAGATGTGATCGTTGTGACTGAGCATGAAACAGAATACAGGATACTATACTAAATTATTTTGTTTCTCTGTAAACTTGCATTTTACTTACAGTAAAACTAACTCAGCCAAGAATTACCAACAGCATGATCCTAACTGCAGTATTTAATTTAACCAAATACCTTGTGGTAAACCCGTTGCATCTGTAGCTTACTCTGTTAAGATTAAGCATAAACTTGGTTATATGATGGGTGTTCTCTTTATGTTGCACTGGCTCTATAGCCAAACTTGCTACATTAAAATATTTTTAGATTAATTTCATTTCTTGACTTGGGAAGTTGAAATACTTGCAGTTCATCCTGCTGACTGTTGTACTAATAAGCAGTTGTCAAGATGGTCTCTGCTGCAAATGATGGATGGGTTGGGGTCTAACTAGGTAAGTACTCAACCATTCTGCACTCAGATCTCCTTGCTGCCTTTCTGCAGTTGCTGAGGAAGTACTTGTGGATGAACACTTTGAAGGAGAAGGTTTTGTCTCCTGTTGTTGGATAGCAACACAATCAGCCAACTTCATTCCTTTTCCTTTTCCCCTAATGATTGCTTACTTTCTACAGGCTTTTAAACAAAACAAAACCCAAAGGCCACATTCCAGGTGACTGAGAAACACTTTCTGTGTATGCTATGACAACCCTAATGAAAGGACTGTTCTGTAGAACTGCAGAATAAAACCCAGCTGCTTGAATTTGACTCATCAGCCCAGCTCTGGCTGAGGGAAAATAAAGATGTTTTGGTGACTTGATGTGCACCAGCTCCTCAGGGGGCACTTAGCTCACAGTGTGCCAGTTATGGCACCTTTAGGATTGGTAGGGATGCTGACGACAGTGAAAGGTTCTTTAGGGAGAAATGGTCACTGCTTGGCTGCTCTGCTAGGATAGTGTGGTAAACTGGGGATAGTCACTGTACTGATGCTACTCTAGCTAAAGATGCCTTTCTGAGGGATGTCTTGTGCTGACTGCTCGTGTAACTCTTGATAAGATTGCTGTTCATCGCTGAATACTGGAAATCAGAGTGTTAACACCTGCTTTCATTGGTGGTGTTTGCTGCTCTGAAGAGTTCCCTCACTCCACTTCCAGCACCTCTGCTAGAAGCCTTGAAATGCACGTTAAAGGTCACCATGTCTCTGTGGAGGTGTTTGTGTGGTGTAACACTGAGCTGCAGCCTGCGGTCCTGACATTGTCATTAAGCAGGAAGAGATACAGGTGGTCAGGCTTTGTGTTCCCCCTTTTTCCTCTCCTGTGGGTCTGCAGTATCGGATACAGGAGCTTTGCTAGGATGAGGCACAGCCTTCCCTCTGCTCTTCCTTTGGGTGCCAGCAGGGCAGCGTGGGGCCCTGCAGTGCCTTTGCTTTGCATGGCTGATGTTCCTAAGTCATACCAGGAAGGCTCTTTACTGAGAGGGTGGTGGGGCGCTGGCACAGGCTCCCCAGGGAAGTGGTCACAGCCCCGAGCTTGGCTGGGGTCAGGAAGCATCTGGACAATGTGCTCAGTCCCATGCTCTGACTTAGCTGGCCCTGTGTGGGGCCAGGAGTTGGCGTTGATGGTCCTTATGGGTCCCTTCCAGCTCCAGAAATTCTATCAGTGCTGTACTTGGGTCCCATCAAGAGCGTTCTCAGCAGAGTCTGTCCTAGAGTCTGATCTCAGACCATAACTATCAGGACTTTTGTGAAAGGAGGTGGAGGTCTCTGTCCTGTTCAATCTACTAGTATGAACTTTTCTTCCAGAGCTTTCCTGGAAAATACTCTGGCTGGGAGAGGACACTGATCTTTCCTCTAAGGAAAAGGACTGTGCATCATCTGTGTCTGATTTTTGTCTGTTGGTCTGCGAGGCAACTTGGTGCAAGACTGTTGATCTTACTGAGGGTACTATGCTTATAGCACTGGAAGACTTTAATTCTGCTTTTAATCTAGGCTAAGCAATGATCTTTATAAACTTCAGGTATTGATAGTGATGGGAGGTGTGATGGGCTTGCTCTGGCAGGTGTCATTCTAGTAATTACAGGTCTGAACAAGTTATTTAGTTCCAGAGGATATTGTTATAGCAGGAATTGGTGTGATACTGGTGCAACAAGATATTTTCATACCCATAGCACCTGTTTAGAAGGTCTGGGAATAAATTTCATCTTCATCAGCACGGAAATACACTGGCTGTGAATGGGCAGTGGAATCGTGTGTGAGGGGAAGCCTTGCTTTCTGTCAGGAGATGCAGAAGATCAGCCTTGCTGCACAAGCAAAACAAGACCAACTTGGTGATTTGGCATCAGTAGAAAGCTCGACAGAGAGCTTTGTGTTTTGCTAAGGGGAGGGGAAGGATTCAACCCGTATATCTTGACCTAACTTGGATGACTGGTTTTAAGGGGATTCCAAAATTTCCAGGCACTGAATACTCAGAAATCCTTTTGAGCTGTCTTCCTCTGTCCCTGGGATGCCCCAGATCTGCTTTGGTTAATGTTCCTCTTTCTGGGCTGCTACTAACTGATCCAATTTGCACAGAACAGGAAAGTTGCCTCCCCTAATGATGACAACAGAATTAAATTAGTCATAGTGCTTCTTGCCTCTTTAGTATTGGTTTTCTACTAATTCATTAAAAAAAAAAAAGGATGCAGCTTCCAAGATGACATTGGTCATCTGTTAGCAGGGGTTTCTGTTAGCAGGCAGCAGGTTATTTATTTACCAAATGCCACCCATCAACAAGTGGAACAGTTTTGTATGGAGAGCAGCTCATGAACGAGTATCTTGAGCTGGCTGGTAGATGTTAACCCTGTAGCTAACATGATGGTGCACTGTGGATGACATGGTGGCATGCTGACAGGATAAAGGCACCTGGGCAAAGTATGGGATAGATGGAGGTCTGAATGCACAGCCCAAGAGCTGAGGTGGTGCTTCTGCTCAGGTTTCTGCTGCTGTGCCATAGAAGCGTGGAACGGCTGTGAAGTGAGTTCCAGAGTCAGGTACCATGGGATAGCTGCAAATTCACATCATCTCTTCACCAGATCCTGTTCCTGTGGCAGGAAGGGCAGAGCAGTGATGTGTGTGTCTCAGTTTTAAATGAAGCAAGGCACAAAACCTTAAAACCATCCATTCACTGAGGTGCCTGCCCGAAATTCCCACTGTGGTCAATGTGAAGTGAATGACTTCTGCAGCGGGTACCACACAGCACTAAGTGGGTGCCCCTTGAGATTTCCATCTCTGGCATGGCCCTGGCCTGCTGGTGCTTGAGCCCTGCTCATCAGAGGGGCTGGAAGCTGAACTTGCCAGGTGGGACCTGCCCCACCTGTGCAAGCGCAGGAGGAAACAGGCCTGTTTGGTTCTGTCTCTCAATGTCTTCTCAGAGTCTTCACTGAGCCAGGACCCACTGTTCCTGTTTATAAATATCTGAAGTGTGGGACACAGAGGGAAATGGCCAGCCTCTTCTCAGTTGTCTGGGGAGTCAGGACAAGGGACAATGGCCTCAAGTTGGAGCCCAGGAAGTTCCACACCAATATGTGGAAGAACTTCTTCCCAGTGAGGGTGACAGAGCCCTGGGACAGGCTGCCCAGGGGGTGTGGAGTCTCCTTCTCTGGAGAGATTCAAGACTCATCTGGATGACAGCCTGTGAGACATATCCTAGGGAACCTGCTTTGGCAGGGGGGTTGGACTTGACCTCTGGAGGTCCCTTCCAACCCCTACGATTCTGTAATTCTGTTCCCAGTTGCGTGTCCAGCCCGAGTTACTCAGGGTACGTGCTTTGGATGTTTCAGTCTGTTGGGCTGAATGTTAGGCAGGATTTCCTATAGAACCATTTCCCTTAAAAATGCAGGGATGCATCATCCCTGGTGATTACCTACCTGCAATCTAAATAATCTCATTATCCTGTTGTTCCCTCAGTTCTTCAGAAAGCGTGTTTGAGTGATAATACACTTTCCAGTTACAGCTCCAGCTGTCTACATCAGCGAATGTCATAGCTGTGGATGCAGATAGGAGGGGGAGACCATGGAGCAAAATGAAATTCTCCATGCACACTTCTGTCTCATGTTTCCCTCCGGGCATGTGTCATGAACTGGAGAACTCACACAATGGATATAAATCCCTCACCTCATTCATGTTTTGGCATAATAAGGTTTTGTTCTTTCTGATTGTTCCCAGTGCTGAATTTGCCTTTTCTTAATAACCAGTGTATGGCAATCAAACACTTCTTAGAGCTCTCTGTTCCAATCCCAGGATGTCATTTGTGGGTAATAGTTATCTCCTCCTTGTAACAGTAAAATTAGGATTGTGTTTTCCCAATGCATCGTTCTGTTAGTCAATGTAAACATAAGCAATCTGGATCCCTTGCCCCATTGCTTAGTGAAATCAAGTCCTGCAGCTCTTTATAGTCAATCCTCTTTGCCTGCCTGGGTGATAGCCTGTGAACTTTGTGTTTCCCTGTTTGTGAAGGCAGCAATTGGCATGATCACAGAGGTGCGGCAAGCTGCTGCTGACCTCTCTCTGTTGTTAGACCTGTCAGTTCCTGCTCCACAGCTTTGCAGTGGCAATTTCTTCATGTGGAAAAAGCTTCTCCATTATCTTGAGGTAGGTTTTTGTCAAGAGCTTTTGGCAAGAGAGGTTACCCAACACCCTGTGGAAATCTGTATCAAAGGACCTCGCTTGCAGCATGCTTGTGGCATGATCTGCCCCACGGTAACTCAGTGACATTTGCTGTGGTATGAAGCTGTGTGTCCATGCTGTGAGCAGCTGAAACACACCCTCATCGCTTGTAACTTGCTGTTCTAGCAGTTTATATAGTAAACTAGAGTTTATACAGGAATTTCTTTTGTCATGCTCTGATCCTGCTGATGAACTGGGAATTACCAACATGATTTCCTTGGGTAGCAGGAAACAAGAAAGACTTTTAGCATGAGAATGTTACATTCACTTTATTTGGCAAAGAGTTTCTACGACCCTCTTTGTTGGTGATTCTCCGAGCTCAGATTTAGTGGTCATCAGCCACTTGGTGATCTGCTGATACAGGACAAGAAAGCAAGCAAGGTTATCATTTGCCAGCTCCTCTTGTCTGCTTGCCAACGCAGCTGCTCCTCTTCCAAGAATCTGCTTGCATCTGAAGAGGCAAACTGAGCAAAGGAGGCTGAGCAGAGCGGTTTGGCAGCAATTCAGCTGCAGTCCTTGCTGCAGAACAGTCTCCTTCATCTACATACCTCATTACTGAAATCGCCTGTCAGCTCACTTGTTTCTTTGATCGTTATCTTAAGCCACAGTCAGAGATCTGCAAATGTCAGGATTCACCTTTGAGGCATATTTACCAAAGCCTCTGTGCCCCTCCAGAAGCGTGTCATCGCTGGGCTCTTCTGTAAGAAATCAGAATCTGTGGCTTTCTGGTTCCAAAACCTGTGTGAGATGGGCACTGCTGCCCCAGGGTCTCTGCTTGGCTGAGGGCACAGAGGGGCCCTGTGCCATCTGCATTGCCATGATGTCTTTAATTGAAGATATAATGGCTCTGCATGTGGCCTTTGGCTAACCTTTGGGGTTTGTACCTGGTTTGCCTAATTAACAGGGAAACAAAAGGTTGTCCTTTGCCCTGGTTTTACTTGGGTGAGCAGAAAAGACAGCTCTCCCTGGGACTTTGGGGAAGAACGGATTAGAAAGCTCTTCTGCTTGGCAAACCGCAAGCCCAGAGCAGCCAAGACTGTGCTCTTGGCTAAGGAGGAGGCACTTTTCTACATGCTCTGTGCTGAAAAAAGGGTGCTGAGGCGAGCAGGATTACCCACTGTTTGTGTAGGTAGGGATGGTGGGAGAGCTGCTACCCACCATGCCTGGCGGTGTGCGCTGGGCTGGGGGGATGTTATGGTTTGTACTGTCAAATGGTGCTTGGGTTGCTACATAGTAATTCCCAGGGTAGAATGAACCTCTGCTCTAAAATTGATTTAGCTATGTTGCAGCCAGTCTTTAGTTGTATTTAAAGTTTTTCAAGAGCTTTATTGATTTTTAAAAGCATCCTGCAAAATAATGTGTGCAGAGTTAGTTCCCTCTGGAGCTAATTTAACTTTCTCTTGCTCTGCATCCTCAGGGTGATTGAGTTCAAGCTCCATTCAGTCTGCTAAATTTCTCATGGTGAATGTTGACAAATGCTTGGATTACTATTAAATTATCATCTTCTTCTATGGGCTATATATGCACAGAAAAACCCCAATGTATCTGCCTGCTTTTAATTGAGCCATTGTGACCTTGGTTTTATACCAGTCAAGTCAAGGCTAATAAACTGAATTTAAAGCAAAAGAGTGATATTCATATAGAAGAAATAATTCTTCTCTTGGCTCGATCAATTCCAGAAAACAACTGGCTCAGCCCTAGAATCTAATCTTTGAGATTTTTTTTTTAAATTATGAGGAGCTAATAAAAAACCCTCCCAGGTTGTGTTGAACATGACAACTCAAGGGTAAAGGAAGGGAGAGCTTGTCACTGGGAAGCAAGTGCTTTTCTTTGATCAGATGCTAAAGTTGTGCAAAGCTTGTGTGTACCCTGTAGCCCAATTTCAGCACCTTTTAGCTTCTCCAATGCATTGCTTTAATTGTGTCTGAAACTTGTAGTTTTCCATATGGTTGTCAAACACTGTCTCTATTTTGGCTGTGCTGTGTCTGCTGCCTTGGAGATGCTGAACATCTTCAAATCCCCATCTTCCTGCCCTAGGGCATGGTCTTTGGGCTCCCTTCTGCATGTCTCCAAGCAGATATTGTGAGGAGAAAGGATGGGGCAGGACACAGCTACTCACTTAAGGCAAGATGGCAAATGAAGGTGGGTGATCTCTCTGTCCCTTTCTCAGGAGAAATAGTCTGACCTAACTCCCCAGGGTGAGGTAATCCTGCCTGGTTTAACCACTTGGCAGGCTGTGCTTGGGGCTGTCCAGACGTGCCCTGAAGAGCCTTTACCATGCATTAAAGCTGTCTGTACCTTTTCCTTCTGAGATGCTGCCCTCGAGTGCTGCTCAGGAGTAGGGCCTTTATCCTAAGCGACATCCTCCTGCAGCTGGGTGAGGCTGCAGTTGTCAGAGCAGCCTCCATCTTTCTCTCTCTCCTGTGGGGATGTCATACTGGCAATCATTTAGTGACATTGCATTTTAATTCTGCTTAATGCCTGTATTGCAGAAAAGATTAAAGTATTGGCAGCTTGATGTTTTAAAACAGATAGAAATCTTGGGGAGCTCCAGTGTCAACACAATCACTGTCTTGGGAACGGGGGAATTAATTTAAATATATTTAAATGTTCTACCAGCAGTTCTAGTCTGTTATTCTGGAGGTGTTACTATGCTGTCAATCAAGTTCTCCTGATTTCTAGGCTCCTACAATGTCTGATTTTCTTCTGCTGTCACTTTTTTCCATATAGTCTATTTCAGTTTGTACGAAGCTGATGTCATTTGCAGATGTGTTCCCTCTGGTTTCATTCCATCAAACCACCCAAACCTGTCACTTCTGCCTTTCACTCCCAGTCAGAAGAGCTTATTCCTGAAAGCTGAAGAAATGAAGACCACCCACCCTCAGTAATCTGCCTGGTTACTGAAAGATACTAAGAGGGGTTCCTTGGGGACAGCTGTACCCTCAAAGACGGGTTGAATGTGCCTAGCCCTCAGGCAGGGCTGGCTGTTACTTCAGTGCCTCAGAGGTTTGTTCCACCTCAGAGTAACCTCCTTCTCGTGAGTATTTTAACAAGGAAATATACTTTAAATTCCTTAAATCATAGAGCTGTGAGCAAAATGCCCACCACAAAACCAAGCAGTGGTGGTGAGGAAAATAGTGAAAGAAGGTGAGGCACAAAAAAAACCCCACCTGGTGAAGGATGCTGGTGTTGCAAAGAGGGATCACAGTCCTGTCCCTGCTGAACTGCCCCTGCAGAACACCAAGGGGTGCAGTTTCTGGCTGAGGTGTTTGTGCAGCAAAGTGCTCTGAGCTGGGCTCTATCCACTCTCACACAAGGAAGGAAATGGTGTTTGGCTGTTCCCTAAATTCTGCCCAAACCAAATAGGGATGTTGTGTCAAACCATGCACTAAGTGAAGGATCCAGACTTACAGAACCTGGTGTTCGAATACACGTTAGACAAGAGTATTCAGCCTGGAGAAGAGGAGGCTCAGAGGAGACCTTACAGCTCTCTATAACTTCCTGAAGGGAGGTTGTAGTGAACTGGGGGCCGGCCTCTTCTCCCGTGTAGACAGTGACAGAACTAGAGGGAATGGTGTCAAGCTGCGCCAGGGGAGATTCAGGCTGGACATTAGGAAGCACTACTTCTCGGAAAGGGGAGTCAGGCACTGGAATGCACTGCCCAGGGAGGTGGTGGAGTCACCAACCCTGGGGGTGTTCAAGGAAAGACTAGATGTTGTATTGAGGGACATGGTTTAGTGGGAGCTAGTAGTAATAGGTGAATGGTTGGACTGGATGATCTTTTAGGTCTTTTCCAACCTTGATAATTCTGTGATTCTGTGATTCTGTGATTCTGGGTTCTTTGACCTCAGAGAGTTTGTGGCAGATCAATTCCTTTACTGGGTTGTGGTGAAGGAGATGAAGTGGGCTCAGAATCACAGAATCACAAGGTTGGAAAAGACCTTTAAGATCGAGTCCAACCATGCCTGTCCTGGGCTAAACCATATCCCTGAGCACCTCACCTACCCGTCTGTTAAACACACCCAGGGATGGTGACTCAGCCCCCTCCCTGGGCAGCCTGTTCCACAGCCCCACAACTCTTTCAGTGAAGAACTTTTCCCTAATCTCTGATCTGCCCCTGCCCTGGGGCAGCTTGAGGCCATTTCCCCTTGTCCTGTCTCCTGTCAGCTGGCTGAAGAGACCATCACCCACCTCTCTGCACCCTCCTGTCAGATCACTGGTTTCCTTATGTGGTGGTGGTGGAGGGGTGGAAAAGCTGGCCTGGAGCAGGTGGCTCTGCTCACAGCCCTCAAGGGATGGCAGTACTAAAAGGGTAAAGGAAATGCACTGTGGGGTGACACGAGCAGGGTCAGTCTCTTCAAGTATGGTGACAGACACCTAGAACAAAGTGACAAATTAGGCTGGTGTAACACCCTGGCCCTCAGAAGGACATTGAACTCAAATCATGGCTTTGGCTCTGCAGGAAGGGGTCCTCTAATCACTGCTCATCATCTCTGGGCTGCTGTAGTTTGATGGGCAATTAACCAACAGAAGTTGCTTGTAGTCCCAATGACTGCATCAAGATGAAAAGCTGGTCCTTACCTTCTATATCAGAAAACATATCCCTTTGTGGTTAAAGCCCTGACGACTTTTGACAAATAACTTTGTGGCTTTAGCATAGAGAGAGACTCTTTGTTCCAGTCACAACATCTTTTCCTTGGCTTAAAATCAGATTTTGCTTGGTGAAATTCATTGAACTCCACAAAGTACAATTGTTCACTCAGATCAGAATTAATGGTAATGTTAGTGTAATGCAATTTATGAAGAACTTAAAAGGCATTCAGCACTTCAAATAATGACAGACTTAGAAGTTAAAAAATAATAATAATAACAATCTAGCTCTGCTTTTCCTCATGCAGATTACTGGTCTGCCAGTCCCTTGCACAACAACTCCACAGATCCTGCTGTAAGAAGGCAAGTAGGAGAGCCCTGGTTCAGCCACAATTTCTTGCCTGATATGAAGCCAAGGGGACTGCTTGGAGCATAGGAGGAGCTCATGGATCTGATGCAGTGTGCTGGGTTCCTTCTCACTTCCCAGCTGCTGTGCTGGGAATATTTGCATGTACTGCTTGCTGGGAGAGAGTCTGATACCTGAATCTGAACCTACAAAGGCTGCAAGGCCTAGCACTGCTCTGTGCTGCCCTGGTTTTACTTGCAGGTTGGCTTTTTTGGCAGGTTGGGTTTTTTTCTGGGCCATCCTTGTTAATGTGATACAGGTTTAGGCTTTGCAATCTCTGGACCTGCTCTTTGTCTGCTGCCCCTTCTCCCCCTCTTTGGTCACTGAGGGATGCTGGGGACATGAGAGCTCCCTGTGTCCCAAACTGTGGAGTTGGCACAGCTGCAGAGGTTTGAAGACAATTTTTGGAGAGAAATTGCACTATGGTAAGGAGGGGTGAGAGGGAGGATGCCAGTGATTTTGGAAACTTGTATTTCACTTCTTCCTGCACCTCAGCCATACCCAGACACTTGGGTGTTCACTTCAACTGCTAAAATCCATCTGAGGATGGAATTGCTGCTGGAATCAGTGGAGCTCAGTGCCAGATAGCTTTTACCTGGTTTTGGGTATTGCACAGAGTAGGGTACCTGTCTGTCTTCTCACCAGCACCACTGGCTCTGTTTCCCCACGGACCAGCCCTACAAAGGCAGGCTCCTCTTGCTTCATTAAACAAATTACAACCTTAGGAAGCCTCTGTTGGGTTTTGATGTCCACTCTGCCCTGCAATCATAGAGTCATAGAATGGCATGGGTTGGAAGGGACCCCAAGGATCATAGAGCTCCAACCCCCCTGCCACAGGCAGGGACACCAACCTCCAGGCCTGGATCTACACAAGGCTGCCCAGGGCCCCATCCAACCTGGCCTTGAACACTGCCAGGGACGGGGCATCCACTACTTCTCTGGGCAGCCTGTTCCAGCACCTCACCACTCTTTCTGTAAAAAACTTCCCCCTAATATCTCATCTAAACCTTCCTTCCTTTAGTTTTAATCCATTCCCCCTTGTCCTGCCATTATCTGCCCTTTGAAAAAGTTGCATCCCCTCCTGCTTATCAGCTCCCTTCAGGGACTGGCAGGCTGCAATGAGGTCCCCCCACAGCCTTCTCTTCTCCAGGCTGAACAAGCCCAGCTCCCTCAGCCTCTCTTTGTAGGGCAGGTGCTCCAGCCCTCTAATCATCTTCATGGCTCCCCTGCACCCTCTCCAACAGTTCCACATCTTTCTTGTATTGGGGGCCCCAGCTCTGGACACAGGACTCCAGCTGGGGCCTCACGAGGGCAGAGCAGAGAGGGGCAATCCCCTCCCTGTCCCTGCTGCCACCCCTCTGCTGATGGAGCCCAGGATCCCATTGGCAATCCACTGCATTGCCTGGGTTAGGCTGTGTGCTCCCTGATGCACAGCGGGGTTCTGATGGAGATTGCACCTTCCCAGTGCTGCAGCAGAGAGAGCCATGGCTGGGGCTGCTGGCTCTCTAGAAAGGGTGCTTTGGGTAACGAGGTGTCTATTTCCTTCAGGACAGCAGTTGCCTCGTGCACCGGGCTGTGTTTGCTGCAGCGTGTTTATTTGCTGGAATTGCCTTTCCCAGCTCACCTTCCCCCTGCCTGTCTCTCTCTCTGAGCTGGTAACCACTGCCAGATGAACAGACCCCCTGGCTCTGATGTTCCTCTCACAGCTCCCACGTTGCCCAGTTGATTTGGCTGCTGCCAAGAGGTTTTCATACCAGTGCGATAAAACCCCGGTCACCTGACAGCAGGAGGAGGCATGAAGCCATAAAATCTCATCCTTCCTTGCTCTGTGCAATGCAGGAAATTGAGGATTGGATGTGATTTTCACTAGAAAGATTCCACAAAAGTATGTGCAACATGTGGCCAGGGGTACTGGGGAGGATGCTGGGCACACTGGCCGCTCCTGGTCAGTTCACAGGCCAGGGCAGCCTCTTGTTCTGCATCTGGAGAAAGGTGCTGTATGCTAACCTCTCCCTCAGCCACCAAGCATGAGGAACATGGCAGGATGTCCAGCACCCAGGGAAAGGGTTTTTGTTAGAGGTGTCATGTCCTTTGATGTTCAACCTTTGGTGTCTCGGCAGCCTTCCCAGGGTGTGTGCCTCATCTGAGCACTTCTTGAGTATGGTTGGGGGTTTGAGGAGGTGGCAGTCTCCATAGCTCTGGTTTGGTTTGAGTGGAGCAGCTGCTGAAGTTTTTCTCTGGGACGTGCCCCTCTCTTTCCCATGAAGGAGGCAAAACTGCAGCTTTGCACTGAGCTGTTGTGGCACTGAAACAAACAAAAGGTGGGGTAACTTTTGCATTTCTCCTTCCTGAAGGGCTGGGAGTGGAGTCTCCACTGTCAAAGCTGGCCTGGGAGAGCACCACCTTCCCCCATACGTTTCTGCCAAAGACAGCCAGAGGAGAATGATGTTCATCATCTGAGACATGGACATCAGCAGAAGCCGGTCATCATCAGGCTCAACCAGTTATCCCAGGCAATGTGTTTTCCCCAGGCTGTCCCACACAATGAGTGGTTTCCTGAGGAAAAGCACAATCAGACCAAGAACTGAACCCACCTAGGTGCCCCAATGTCCTGTCCGGCACAGTTGGGGTCTCTCCCTGCCCATGGGGTCTGGGAGCTCTTGTAGCTGGTCTGGCAGCTCTCCACAGGGCCCTGCCAGTAGGAATCCCTTCATCAGACCTAAGTCACGGGGCTGCTGCAGCACCTTTGGATGAAACAAGCTCTCTGAAGGTCAACTGAGCCTTTCACAAAGGCTTTCTCATTGAAACCTCTCGTTGCTGGATTTCTCATTGCCTGCAGTATAAAAGCAATAGCAGGCAGCAAGCCTTCCTTACGTCAGCTCTTTGTTCCTCTTTTGTATTAACTCCTGGTGTAAAATTCCTGTTTACTCTCTTGTACTGGTCTTGGGCCATCTTTAAGAGCATCTTTGTGTATATTTGCATCTTGAAGTGGTGCCTTTTATTCACTCTCAACTCTGTAAGCATGCGATCGATGTTCAAAGGGGTGATATTGGTGCTTATTTTATTTATTTTCTTTTCCCTGTTCTCAATCCTGATTTAAGCTGGTTCAAGGAACTAAATGAACAAAGGAACAGCCTAGCAAAACCAGGCAAGTGAGTGGTTTTCAGCTGGGTGCCCTCCCTGAATCAGAACCAGGTAGATACCAGTGCCTGTGCAGGAGAAGGGCTCTTGGGAACACTAGTGCTAGAGTCAGCTGTATAAATAAGACCCCCTTAACTGCTAAAAAAAAATCACATTATCAGGCTCCTAAGGGATTTCTCTATTTTTGGTGGCAATGAGCATTGCTACTTTCCTTAACAGGGAGATTGGTGACGATCCACACAGTGTGTAATTGGTGACTGCTGCTCAAGGCCTCGGTGCAGATACATCCTGTGCCAGCCTAAAATGATTCACTAGGGTAGCAGCACAGTTTGCTCTCTGTGGTAGGTCATTACAGGGTTTTTTTTGACTGAAAGGAAGTCTATATAAAGATTTCTTCTGCAGGCATCTTTTCACCACACAAAAATTCACAGTTAATCCATTATAACACTATCAGCTTGAAGAGTTTCAATTCCTGTCTGCACGAAACTTTTCACATGTGTCTTGGTAAACACTTGCAGGAACTTTAAAGCTGTGCAGTTGGACAGTCAGAAACCAAGCCCAGAAGTGTCCCTTTTTGTTTGTTAGGGATTTGGTTTTCATGAAGCCATGTCAATACTCCTTATGAGCCAGTTTATTATTTTTGATTCACTTCCTCAGCTCTCCGCTCGCGTTGCTTCCTTGTGGTGAAAGGACAATGTGGAATGACCTGCTGCAAAAGCCTCAGTAAACTCAAATGTTCTTGACTGAAAGGAGGTGAGCCATAGAGCCCAGAGGCCTCACCTTCTTGATTTGCATTCAGCAGCACTTCACTGATTGGCAGCTGGAGATGGGAGGTATGCTCCAGTTTTGGAGCACTGATTGCCTGGTGTGAGATGGGAGGTGTGTTCAAGTCTTGGAGCACTCATTGCCTGGTGTGAGATGGGAGGTGTGCTCCAGTTTTGGTTGTGGAACAGTTTGGCTTTGTTTCCTAAATTCCTGAAGTCAAAGGAAAAAAAAGCATGTCACGATTTCATTGTTAATAAATGCACAGCTCTATCTTGAACCTGTAGCTATGATCTTGTACAAACAGAGGCAGATGAGAGTCACTTGACAAGATGTTTGTTTGATCAAAGGCAAGCTGAATGCTGCAGCGAATATCCAGCATGATTTCACCTGCTATTGAGCAGTGTCCGAGTAGATACCTGAAGTGACAGCTGAAATAAACATATCGGGTAACCAAAGGCCATTAAGTTCTTGGTGATTCAGAAACGTGTTACTCTGCTTTAGAGGCTTTACAATGAGCAGTCATTAGTAATTTCCAGGAACTGTCTTGGAAGCAAACATTGTTCCAGGCCAGTGTTCCTGATTTTGTAGTGCTGACTACAAATTCTTCCTTTCTATTTTTGGCATTTATTTAGTATTAACAAACTTCCTGGTCCCATGCCTCTTACTAAAGATGTTCTTAAAAAGAGTGACATAAATTACTGTTGGTTTCCCATTGGCTATGAATTCACTTTTCATTAGGAACTGCCACAAAAGCAGTGCTTGCTTTAATCAGCTCTAGTCTCGTTGTTTGGAAAGGCTTGTAAGGTTGACTGGCTTTCTCAACTTGATCTGTGCTCACAGTAATGAGGCATCAGACTAATGAGACCATTGCCATTACAATTACCAGCTTATTAAATCCTAATTAGGGACCCGATTCTGCTAGGTGCTGAGTGCTGGCTGTAAGTAGCTGGGTATTTTCATGTGCCCATTTTTGATCACTAGTTGAAAGCGGTACTTGAAGAGTATTGAAACTCCCTGTTCACGTATAAGGTCTGTTTCAGTGCTAATAGGGTAATTGACCCTAATGATGTTGGCTGGTGTATAATGGCCAGAGCTGCCTCTCCTTCCTCTGAGAAGCCGAGCATCAATGTCATTGTTCAATGGGCTGTGATTCACACAGCAGAAGGCTGCGTGATGCTGAAGGACAATATTTCCTATATAATGTTCCGTGGCAGATTGTTTTCTGTGCATTCACACACTAGTGAAAGGAGTTTGCAACTTTATTGTTCATCAGTGCCAATTAAGTGCAAACTCAACGTTAGCCAGACGTGTTTCCTCCTGAACAAACAACTCGATTCTGTTCTCCTGAGGCTGGAAATTTTTAAATGTGCACTGGCTCTTTTAGAATTTAATTTCCAGATGGCCTTCCTGCTGCCTGCTCTCTGTTCTGTGTGTGCTATTGAGCCAAGCATGTAGTGTGGGTACAGTAGCAGGACACTTTCCAGGAGTGTTTAAGGAGCATCTCGTGTGTCTGTCTGGGTTGGTTGTTTTGCTGCTGTTGCTGTCAGAGGAAGATGGTGTGAACTCTTCTCAGTTTGCACCTCATGGAGTTGACAACTTAGGCTCATCTTTGCTAGTGTGTGGAGTACTGCTGTGCACAGCCACATGTCTGCAGGACCAGAGAAGCCTTTCAGCTACACCTGCCAGCAGCAGCTGCTCCCAGGTTTGGAGAGGTGACACTGCCTGGGCTGCCCTCTCTTCTCACCCATCAGCCCCTGAGCTTGGGGAGAGCCCTCTGAGGTAGTGAAGGGACTGAGTTTTGTACCTCAGTCCCGCTGCATCCCCGTGTGTGCGCATGTATGTGAAGCAGATTCTTTCCATATCGGAGCCTCTCCGCTGCCAACCAGGCAGCCAGGACTCCTTGTGCTGGTGTGCAGGTGTGACATTCTCCATGGATGCTGGGTAAAATTAACACTGTGGCAGTCTTTTCGAGCCCCAGTCTTTCTCATATCTTTTTTTTTTTTTTAATCTCTATATACTGTGCCATTCCTATTCACCTCCCAGCAATCCTTGCTGAAGCAGGTTTCTGCTCGGTATGTTGCTCAGAGATGATGCTGTTCCCAGCGTTGCTGTGTGAGTGCACAATGCCAGGTGTCTTGGACTGCAAACAGCCACATAAAAGCAATCTTGTCCCATTTGAACTTCAGCTGACTTCATCATCGGTGTCTTTTAAGTTAGCTACCCTTAATTTTTAGCGCTCTGTCTTCTCAGAATGGGATCATCTGCAGCTCTAAACCTGAGCTCAAACCCACAAAGCCATCTCTCAAAAATGCTGCTTTAATCACTCTTGAAAAGTTTGAAGTGGAGTGGGGCTTATTTTTCAGGCTTAGTTGAAGACATAAATTTCTTTGCATTGCTATTGTGTTACAGATGAAAGCTAATTTCCTGAGTTTGATCTTGATATCTCTCACAGGGCTCTCTGTGGCTCTGAAAACGTGGTCCTCAGTGCCTGATGTGCCTAGACCCAATTCTCAGTTTTAGAGGGTTCTTAGCATCATATAACAGAACATGAAACACTTAGTACTATTCACTGGTTCTTTACTTGCCACATTAATCAGGAGAATGATGTCTTTCCTTTGTTAGGTGAGCAGTGAATTGGACACTAAATGTAGCACCAAAATTGTGTTTCTGCTTCTTTCCCCCTCAGAATCCTTCCAGAATTAAAGCTTCATCACAACTTTCCGCAGTCCACATCATTATCAGGATTTCTGCTGCATCTGCCTGTGACCTTTAGAGACCGAGGACTCTTCCTGCTGGTTGCTTATCAGCCTTACCCTTTGCAGCTGGTCTTTCTGGATCTGAAGTCAGATATTTCACTTAGCAACCTTGCTAATGAGAAATAAGATCAAGACTAAGTGAGCATTTTCCCTCCTGGGGACAACAAATCGACCAAGACTCACACTAAGAAGCAGTAAAAAGCTGTTCTTTGGTTTCATGCCATCTGGGCAGTTTCCATGCAGACCGTGTCTGGAGTCTTACTGGACCTGGAGGAAACCACCTGGCTTCTGGTAAGAGAATACATTGCAAGGCTTCATTTGAACCTTCGTGGTTTAGTTTTAAGCTAGCCCCTGAATTTGGCAGTAATGCAAATGTGTATAAGGCAGGTACAGAATCCCTATCTTAAAAACCAGTTCCACAAGTTCGTTTCTCAGCTCTTCATTAATGGAAAATGTCTATGCAGTTTTTTCTTCCCTCATAATGTAAAACTGGAACAAAGCACTTAGGTGTTACCATGGTAATTGGGTTTTAAAGCATTACCAGACAGGTAGAGCCCTAAAATACTGTCACACAGGATGTCAGAGAAGAGGTTTTGAGCCATGAATATTCCTGAGAAAATGCAACTTACTTCCTGACTTGCTTTGAAAATAGAGATGTTCCTGGCGTGATACTAACCCTGCTTTCTGATTTCATTTTCAGAATAGACCAAGGATTTGATTCCATCCAAGTGAAAGGCCACTGGCCAAAGAGTCACGCTTTTTACAGGACAGCAATGTTTCTTTCCTTCCTCCTCCCTTACATTCGTGGTTTCCTCCTATTCTGAATTGGCAAAGCTCTGATCTTAGATCTGCTAGGCCACTTGTGTAAAGGCAGCAAGGGAAAAACTGAGCTTTCTATACTCAACCTCAGTTCACGTGACCCTTGTATGCTTGGCTAAGCTCTTGTTCTTGTGTCTGCTTTGGGGCATCTCTTTTTGCTCTTAAAGTGGTCTTAGGCTTGATGTGAAAGAGACTGGACCAAGAAGCGATAAATTCTGGATTTGTTATTCATTTAAGAGTTTTAAAGAAAAGGCCAGAGTCCTTCAAACATAACCCTGGGTTATATTTGACCCAGCAGAAATGATCTGTTGGATTTTGACATCTTCAGCCTCATGTATTTATTTGTATTATTTTGAATCCCAGAGAAAAATGAAGAGTCAATGTTAAGCACTGTACAAAGCTTCAGGAGTTGTGACTCCCTGCTTTCAATCTCTTAATTATGGCAGTTTAATTTCCTGAAACTTTTATTCTCTGGCATAACTTCATTGAAAGATTTTGGTTGCAATTAGCCTTTAAATGTTTAGGCAGTTGCAAGGACTGCTGAGTCCCTTCATGCATTAAGAGGTTAAGGATGTCTTTTGATGGCAGGAGTTCAGCTTCTGAGCTGTCTGGGATGGGTCATTTCCATTGTTTCTCCCCCATTTAGATTTTATACTGTATGGAACTTCTCTATACTTACTCATTTCATCCAGGTCTCCACTGTCACATCTTCATCCCTACCCTTGGGCTTATTGCTACAGCCAAGGGAAAACCATTTAAAGCCAAGCTTAAGTGGCTGCTGCCCAGGAAAGGCTTCAAGAAAATTTGTGGGTTTGGGTTGTATTGTAGGCAAGTGTTTCTCTGCAAAGACATGGAGCTGTGTGATGAGGTTGGCAAGTCAGAGGTGACCCCCATGAATTTCAACAAGGCCAAGTGCAAGGCCCTGAACATGGGTTGGGGCAATCCCAGGCACAACTACAGGAAAGCTGGAGAGGGACTCCTTATCATGGTATGTAGTGATAAGGCAAGGGGTGATGGCCTTAAGCTGAAGGGGGGGAGATTTAGATGAGACATTAGGCAGAAATCCTTCCCTGTGAGGGCAGGGAGGCCCTGGCACAGGGTGCCCAGAGAAGCTATGGCTATCCCTGTATCCCTGGCAGGGTTCAAGGCCAGGTTGGATGGGGTTTTAGGCACTCTGGGTAGGTGGAGGGTGTCCCTGCCCATGGCAGGGGGTGAGACTGGGTGGGCCTTAATATCCCTTCCAACCCAAACTGGCCTGGGATTCTGTGAAAGACAGACTCCTGAAGTCCCAGACAAAGCACTGAACTGGAGACTCCTGAATGTGTTGCATCTATTCCTCTTATTTTCCTGAAAGAACCTACTTGTTACTTAAAATAAGGCTATTTATGGTCTGGCTTGTTGTGCCATTCAGGGATAATTTACTAAAATGAATATTTCTAAACTTCTTCAGATTTCAAGCAATTTGACTGCAGCAACTATTCATGTAAGGCATTTCTTCCTGGACAGGAACATGGCATAGCTGTTTGAGCAATTAATTGAAGACAGGAGCCCTTAGATATATCTGTTGCTATGTGAATGGCATGTTCTGACATTCACACCTCTGTGTGCATCTATTAAAGTGAAAAAAGAATAACTTTCATTATCTTGCACACAAGCTGTGATGCTTAATTTATCACTGGTGATAATTTAGGTGCTCTGAAGTGATTCAGCATCCGTGAAAATCCATGAGTTTGCTGCATGTGTCTGGTAAATAGGTAGCTCTGACACCCAGGTCTTGAGCAGCTCTTTGAATAAAGGGAAATTTTGCCTGTGGGTGATGGAGATGCTTCTGGCATGACAGATCAGGAAAAGGAGAGGGTAATGAGAACTTGTAAGGGTTGAGAACTACAGGAGTTTTGATTAGCTAGTCCACGTTGCTTTGTTTTATTATAGAGATGAAATGCTGAAAACCAGAGAAATGTGCTGAGATGAACAGGAATCTTCAACAGAATGAGGTGGTTTTTTTTTCCTTTGCCTTTTTTCTGGTGTCTCCTGTGAGGCAAACCAGTTGGGAAAACAGACTGGCAAACTGGGGTGGCTGAGCAGGGAAGCGACGTGTGGGAGTAGGGAAGGGACATGGTGCCTGTGCGTGCTGCTGTGGGGCTGCAGATGGGGAGAGCATCACCATCGTGCTTCAAATAGAGTTGAAGCAGTAGAGAGGAGGTAGAAAAGACTCACAGATGAGAAAAGCCTGGCAGTAGGAGAGCCAGGTCTGCTTAGCTAATGGAGGTACTGCAAAGGCACTTGATTACAGCATATTAATGCCTTTGTGGAGATGATTATTGGTGTTAAAAGGACTCCTTTATGGAGCAACAGAAGTAATAGTGAGAGGGGGTGATCCGAAGGGAAGCTGGACAAATTAGGAGTAATTTCTTTTTAAGATAACAATCGCTGGGAGAAGCTGCTGGGGGGGAGGCAGGTTCTCTGTATCCAGGTGTCTCTGTGTCCAGATGGACTCATTGTTAAGGATTTAATCTTTTGCCAAACACCTTCTCTACTTCAGTCAGATGTGATTGTTTCCACTGCAGCAGGCTGGAGCTTCATGCAAGGGTGTCAGTAGAGGCTGGGTGCTCACTGTCCCTGCCTGGCTGTGGATGATGCATGATTCCCACTTAGGGACCAGCCCTGGGGAACACCTCTGCTCCATGCAAATCCATCCCTCTCCTTAGGAAAACATCTCCTCATCCCAGAGAGCCAAAGCCAGGTAAGGCAGAAATCACCTCAGTGGAGCTTGGTCCTGCCTGCAAACCCCACTGAAGAAAAATATTTCCAAAGAAATTGTAGATGTTTTAGTGAAAAATTCCTGTGATGGCCCTTTAGCCTGCTGTAACTCCTATGGAAAGCTGCAGGTTTCTGTATCTGGTACAGTTCTGGGCTTCCTGTTATAAAAAAGACAGGGATTTCCTGGAGAGAGTCCAGCGAAGGGCTGTGAAGATAATTAAAGGCCTGGAGCATCTCCCCTATGAGGAAAGGCTGAAAGAACTGGGGCTGTTCAGCCTTGAGAAAAGAAGACTGAGAGGGGATCTGATCAATGTTTATTGGGACACAGGGGGAAATGGGCAGCCTCTTTTCAGTGGTCTGTGGGGACAGGACAAGGGGCAATGGCCTCAAGTTAGAGCACAGGAAGTTCTGCACCAATATGTGGAAGAACTTCTTCCCAGTGAGGGTGAGGGAGCCCTGGGACAGGCTGCCCAGGGGAGTGTGGAGTCTCCTTCTCTGGAGAGATTCCAGACCCATCTGGACGCCAACCTGTGTGACCTGTCCTAGGGACCCTGCTTTGGCAGGGGGGTTGGACCCAATGATCTCTCAAGGTCCCTTCCAGCCCCTCTGTGATCTGTCCATGCACTGACATATGCAACAGAATTCCTATAGTAATCATACAGACCATGGTTAATGAGCTGTGTCACACAGTCAAGGCATCTCAGGCTGGTATGGAATCAGATTGTTGATGCTTTAAGATGAATTTCCCCTTAGTGATGTTGCTGCTGATAATTCCTTTTTTTAAGGGAGAGGAGAAGAGTGTGAGGTCAGCCTGTAGCAGCTGGCTGCCCCTGCTGGGAACATGATGTGTGCTGAGGGAGGAGGAGGATGAGTTGCACCAACATTTACATTGGCAGGGCCCAGTTTGGGCGTGTACAAAACCAGGGTGGTGGCACTGTGGACAATGGGACAGAGTCTAGCTGGGGGCCTGTCTCTACTGGAGCCCCTTGGGGGTCAGTACTTGGACTGGTACTAATGAGTATATTCATCAATGACCTGGATGAGGGAATAGAGTGCACCATCAGCAAGTTTGCAGATGACACAAAACTGGGAGGGGTGGCTGACACACCAGAGAGCTGTGCTGCCATCCAGCAAGATCTGGACAGGCTGGAGAGTTGGGCAGGGAGAAGTTTAATAAAATACACCAAGGGTAAGTGTAGAGTCTTGCATCTGGGGAAGAAAAACTCCATGCACCATGTATGGGAGGGATCTGTTGGTCCTGGTGGACAGTAGGATGACCATGAGCCAGCCATGTGCCCTTGTGGCCAAGAAGGCCAATGGCATCCTGGGGTGTATTAGAAGTGGAGTGGTTAGTGGGTCCAGAGAGGTTCTTCTCCTCCACTTCTCTGCCCTGGTGAGGCTGTATCTGGAATATTGTGTCCAGTTCTGGGCCCCTCATTCCAAGAAGGGCAAGGAATTCCTTGAAAGAGTCCAGTGCAGGAAGATGGGCTTAGGAAGATGGGCTGAGGCTTAGTCCTTAGGAAGATGGGCTGAGGGAGGTGGGTCTCTTTAGCCTGAAGAAAAGGAGACTGAGGGGTGGCCTCATTAATGTCTATAAATATGTAAAGGGTGAGAGTCAGGAGTATGGAGCCAGGCTCTTCTCAGTGATGGCCAGTGATAGGACAAGGGGCAACAGGTGCAAACTGGAGTATAGGAGGTTCCATGTGAACATAAAGGAAAACTTTTTGACTGTGAGAGTGTCAGAGGACAGAGTACAGACTGCCCAGAGAGATTGTGGAGTCTCCTTCTCTGGAGACGTTCAAAACCTGCCTGGAGATGATGTGGGGTGGGGGGTGGGGTGTTGGACCAGGTGATGTTTTGATATCCCTTCCAACCCCTAACATTCTGTGATTCTGATGAAGTCCAGCTCTGGTACAAGGGACTTCAAAATAAATAGCTTTAGGAATTAAGTCAGTTATAGCACGTCCCCTGTGGTGGTGTGTGGGAGCCGATGCAGAAGTCCCTGTGCTGAGAATGGGGTGGGTGTGGAGAGTCCTGTGCCCTGAGCAAGAACCTGTCTGCTGTTTTGAGGAGTTTTTCCAGGGTGCAGAACATGGAGACAAGTTGTTAAATCTGTCCTCCCTTCTTTAAGGAGGAAGCCCTCTGCACTCCATGAAGTCTGCACAGCCTTCTGGAGATGAAGAAGAACTGGGGCTACTGCCTGGTCCCCAGGGGCAGCAGCAATGAGGTGCTCATCAGCTCTGCGTGGTGCTTGGCCGATGGTGTTAGTGTTGGAAGTCAGGGTGGGTGCACATGTGGATCCAGGGGCTTCAGCAAGGGGTGCGAACGGCAGCGGTGAGTCTGTAACCAGTGCACACCATGGCTGTGCTGGAGAAGTGGGTTTATTCACACCCATTTTAAAGGGGATTCCTCAAGGAGGGAATGGCTTTCAAGGTGGGCCACAAGGATGATTAGAGGGCTGGAGCACCTGCCCTACAAAGAGAGGCTGAGGGAGTTGGGCTTGTTCAGCCTGGAGAAGAGAAGGCTGTGGGGGGACCTCATTGCAGCCTGCCAGTCCCTGAAGGGAGCTTATAAGCAGGAGGGGATTCAACTTTTTCAAAGGGCAGATACTGGCAGGACAAGGGGGAATGGATTAAAGCTAAAGGAAGGAAGGGTTAGATTAGATATTAGGGGGAAGTTTTTTACAGAGAGAGTGGTGAGGTGCTGGAACAGGCTGCCCAGAGAAGTAGTGGATGCCCCGTCCCTGGCAGTGTTCAAGGCCAGGTTGGATGGGGCCCTGGGCAACCTTGTGTAGCTCCAGGCCTGGAGGTTGGTGTCCCTGCCTGTGGCAAGGGGGTTGGAGCTCTATGATCCTTGGGGTCCCTTCCAACCCATGCCATTCTATGATTCTAT